>JAEQBH010006591.1:0-115474 GCA_016808115.1 Tetrastigma voinierianum | reverse complement strand
TATGACCCTTATCTTCTCAAAATATGGTTGAATAACATTGAATGTCATTAATTTGGCAATCTCTCCATGCTTTAGGGATCAGTGCATATTCGATGAGAGAGAGTGCTTGTGATTCTTTTCCAGACTCAATTCTTCTGAGCCTACAAATGATATTTATATGTTAGAAGTTTCTCAAATTAGGGTTATGTATTTAAATATTATTGATTGGCCAATACTCTCCGTACTTTAGGGTTTGTGATTCTTTGGTAGTGGCTAGAGCCTCGAGATGATATTAAATATTGAGGTTTTAAATGATAAAGGGGCCATATTGCATGTTGCATGATGACTCGAATAGGAGTTGTTTCAAGGGTGAGGTTGCTAGTTAAACATAGATTCGGTTATGCCGTGGACTATAGGTTGCATGTCATAGCAGCGAGGATAAAGCAGGGGACACTTGTTTGCCTAACTTGCGAGTTAGTGGCTAGTGTAAAGTTAACTTTTCTGCCTAACTTTCGGTTTTACAATTATCGGTTTTCAAACCATTCCCACTTTGTTTTTGAAACACAATTCCGAAAAGTCAGATAAAGCCTTGCAACCGTGCACTTATCACGAGCCATTTCTAGGATGAAAACCCATCTAGTGTTCGACCACTGGAGCCAACTATCACTACTGATGGCTTGACTCACAGCCGGTAGGAGGAAACAGGTATATAAATATTGTTGATTAAGCTCAGCCTACTGTGGCACGAATGAAGTCATCGAGGCTATGTACATGGTACCCTGCAGTGCGGGCAAAGCGGTGCCTTCCCAGAAGGTGGTAAAACTCACAGGCGTAGGGCAGGCCCGTTCTACGGATAAGTTGGAATGTCACAGTTCCACTATCTTGAGTAAGAAGGAATGTCTGGATTCCACTATAAGGTAAGAAGGAATGTAAGTTCTGAATGGTAAACTATATTTAATGTTTCAAACCTCTAAATCTCATTTTATATTGTTGTTCATATTGCCCTTTATTTGTTGCATAACCTATATGCAGTGATTCGATTGATTGAGCATAACCATCCTTGTGGTTTGGCCTTGAGTACCTAGCCTCCACAGTATGGTCGATATTTTTACTCACAGAGTTATCTCACCCCGTTGATTTCCTCCTTTTCAGGGTAGACAGAGAAAGGAGAATCCAGGCATTTCTTTACCACTTGGATTCTATTTGAAACATGTAATGGATTATTATTTTGTTTATTTGGTGAATGAGAATTACAGTTTCGAAGGCTCCATGGTGAATTAACTTTGTTATTGGGTTAATTATTTAGTTAAATCGATAAATTTTGAATAGTTGAGTTGGATAAATTTTGCTTTGATGAAACCTTATTGATATTTTTGATAGGACCGTTGAGGTCGTTTTTGTTAGTGGACCACGGAATTACATTTGTTATGTTATTTGAGATAATATCATGATATGAGATTTTGAGTTAATTATTAGTAGATTTTAGATTGATATTAGAATACTTGAGGATTTGTCATTAGTTATATAGAAATGAATAGGTCTTGCCCGGTACCGATTAGAAATTATGGGACTTAGGCTTCACGGGTTTTGGTGGCCTTAGAAGCCTACCCGTTTCCACTAGCGCCGTCCGCACTTTATAAAAAGTGGGATGTGACAAAGTTGAGGTATCGAGCCGGGTTTTTAAAAAACTTTGGGGATTATTTGAATTAAATGATAAATGTGACACCATGGAGCATAGGATTCCAAATTGTCTTTTGTAATAATCATCGTAGTGTAGTTAATTTACGCATATCCTATAGATGAAAAAGTTTAAGTACTCTTGATATGTATTGTGAATCTAAGTATCATTTGTTCTTGGTTGTCGAGAATGCCACGAGAAGACCTTAGCGTACGAGGCGTGGACCATCGCGAAATGAAGGGAGATCATGATCCGATGATAGATGTTGGGATGCTAGATGTGGAGTCTGTGCATCAAGGTCGGACTGAGATGGAGATAAATTCACCTAGATGGCGAGAGTCTGAGTGAAATTTGAGAATGTTCCGCTACACCTCCATTTGATATGGATGATTTGAGAATTTTAGGCAGAAATCACAGGAGTTAAGGGCAGAGAATAGAGGCCACAGGCGGGAAGTAGGCAGTGAGACAAGCGCGGAGTTCCATTTCGAGTTCCACCTCGAAACTCCAGCTCCACCTGACCTCCGCACAGGTGCTAGGAGATGGTAAGCCCGAATCTTTGGATGAGGAAAGGTCTATCTTTCTGGGAGTTCTTGAGGTTTAAGACTCGAATATCATGGTGAGGAAGGAGATGACCCACGATTATTTCTTGGAGGAGACAAAAAAATTAGTGAAGAGATTATCATGCTCGGATCTTCGATGGTGAAATTTAGTAGGAATGAAGATGAAGAATAATGCATGGGATTGGTTCAAAGACACATTGAGGATCAGCTATATGGAGGGAACCCTCCCACTTGGGAGATGTTTAGAGAGGCTGTTATGGATGAGTTTATATCCCCAGCAGAGAGACAGAACAGGGCTTATCAGTTTGAGAAGCTAAAACAGACTTATCAGATGAGTGTATCTGAGTATGCTAAAGAGTTCACTCGTCACAGGTAAGTGTCTCCCAGGCCAGTACCCGATGGAAGCGGCTCGTGTTGATGGGTCCAGTGGAATACCCTCTTCCTGATGCATTATTATGCAGAGATTTTCCCATTGACAAAGATTGTTGATGAGGCTAAATTGTGGGAGACGATTAGTGCCCCAGTGCTATTTTGAACCTTTATTTATTATAGGTTTGAGTGCTTTGTGTACCTAATCATGCTAATCGCTTGTTGCACATTAAGGTCCCTACTATTTTATTGATCGCATTTTGTGGCAAATTTTACAGTTTTTGCGAGCTAATTATGCCGAAATTGTTGAGTCGATCCAAGCATGAAGAATTCTAGTCAAACTCAGCATTTCAAATCAAAGATCGAAGGAAGGAAAAGAAAGGCAAAATGTGAAGAGAAAAACACCCTTTGCGGAAGCTTCTCTGCGAGCACGCTCACACGGCTCGGCCTTGTCGTCCTGCTGACCCCCTGTTCTCCACGCATTTCACGCACTTTTGTTTTTGCCACAATTTTGGTTTTTCTCCTTTCTACCCTTGTTTTATCCATATGTTTGGATTGGATTGTATTTCACTTGGTTTGTATTTATAAGCCATTTGATACTTTGTTGAAGCTTGACGGATTTTCTTTGTAAATAAAGTTAGGGTTCCAGTTCCCGTTTTTTCCTTTTCTCTCATTTCTCTCCTTTCCGGCTGCAAACATGGGGATGACAACTCAGATGATGGTTGGCTGGGCCTCTTCCTCCTTGAAGAGGAGGGGCTCTTGCTAGGGTTTGGAGAGTAGCCGGTCTCTGTTTTTTAAGCACCATTTTTGGTTTGTTTAAGTTCACCTTGCTTCTCACTTAGGTTAAAATCTCTTAGCGTGCTCTCTTTAATGTATTTGGCAAGCTTTTGGGTTCAATGGATACTTTCACTAGATCGTTGAAACCGGTCAGTTGTCTCTGCTGAATTATCGTGGATTAGGGTTTTTTGAGATGTGTTTTCCTTTATTGGGAACATTTATGCCCATTTAAATGCTATGTTTCAAAAGGAAAATCATAGGGTTTAGTTTTTAAAGCAAAGGAAGATCCGGTTCGGAAATGACTATATGTCATGCTCCCCAGCGAGGGGAAAAAGACCAGGACATGTTGGTTTACTTTATAAACCACAACCCGATGGCTGAGACCCCGAGGGAGTTCTTTCCTTATTTTTCTTCATTTTATTTTCCAGTTTAAACCCCAAATATTGTTTTTCAACCAAACCTTAAAATCCGGTCAAATTCCCTACCATTTTTAACTTCACTCGAATCATTTGTCACGAAAACCCATCCCTGTGTTCGACCCTAGAGCCGCTATATTGTAGTAGCTTGACTACCGCAGTAGGATTTAGGATATAAATATTGTTGATTCGGATCGCCCTCTTGGCCTGCGAATCAAATGGCGCAGATTCATAGGGGATGGTGCCCTAGTGCAAGTGAGCTATGAAAACACTTGTGATCCTCATCACAAGTACTGGTGAATTGCTTTTATATTTTACTGTCATTTTCTTTTTATTTCATTAAAAAAAAAAAAAAACAGTGTTGCAGGATTATTTCTGTGTTGTCTTGGGTTGCCCTGTTCTTGTTGCAGGGTTCGTATTCTAGTGGGTTAGATTTTGTAAATCAAGATTGAATTTGGACCAGTAGAGCAGGGCGATATGGTCGACATGGTAGGGAGTAGCCCTAAGTGCATATATATCTATGAGGGATTCTGAGGAGACATTATTATTGAAGTCACCGACTGTGGAGGAATCGAATGAATATAGGTCCATGAGGGACTATGAAACCGTGGTTGATTACCATATAGTAGTTCTTACCACTATAGTTGGGAGAATCACACAAATTCCTCATGGGAGCCAAGACCTCCACAATATGCACCTCCTGAACCTCCATGTTATGCCTTCAGTGACAACAACCACCGCTTATCCTACGGTGAGCAAGCCATCACGAATTTGAGCAAGCAGTGGACAATTTCATAGAGGATAATAGGGTAGTGAATGTTGGGCTAATGGAAATTGAGAACGGAGTGGAAGCTCAAAGACAAGGGAGTGGATGGGTTCAAAGCGAAATTGATCAAAATTGGACATCTACTGAGGAATCATCTCAAAGCTCACCAATCAGTTTGATCATAAGGGGAAGAAAATCCAGAGGATGAGTGGAGTTGGAAACGATTTTGGATAGGCAAGTTCAAGCAGCCCACCCAGAGGAATGAAAATGGAATCGAGTAGAAGCTCTGAGGCTGCCAGGGATGCCTGAATCAGGTGTTAATTTTTGGCCTTGGACAAAAGAAGAACAAATCAGTGCCTTGATGGTAGGGAAGCGATGAGTATAGAAGCGGGAAAGAGCCACAAAGCACCCTTCAGCGATTCCTTGAAAGCCAGACCCCACGCCACGCCCGAGCCACGAATTCCCACGCATTAGCCCTCAGCGACCCGAGTGTATATTCCTCCCTTCTGCATCCTGACCAACATTTTGAAACACACACTGCTCCCAAAGGTAAGTCGACCCATCACTTTGCATGCCATCTGAAACTTCAAGAAGATTAGTGGTCTCAGTACATAGGGTTGCCACTACATCAAAGGCCTGGCAATTTGCCTATACGACATGGCATGGCGGTTGGTTAGTTTGGAGCACTGAACCTCGGCCTTTCTAAGCTCCCAACTTTTTGTTTTAATTTTCTTGTCTTATTTTATTTTATTGCATTTTATTTTGGTTCGGTTAATTTTTCTTCTTAGGTTTTATCTAATTTTTAGTTTAATTTATGTTTTAAATTAATTTTCTTTTGCAATTTTCACGATTTTTCTTTTGTTAATTTTTGCGAGTTTGTGTGCAAATTTTGAAACGAAATGCAAATTTTGAAACTGGAATGAAGAAAATCGACAATAGCGAGGAATTTTCGCAACAATAGCGAAAATTCGCAATTAATAGCGAATGAAAAAATTAAACTATCTCGCCCGAAAATTGGGCAAAATTTTTAAGCTAGCTAGCGAAATTTCGTAGACTAGCGAGGGTACGTGAATAGCAAATTGAAAATTTCACTATGAGCGGTAATTTTTGGCTAGCTAGCGAAATTTTGCTAGCCTAAGCGAGAACTCTCTCATGGCGAAAATTTTAAAGCTGGGGTTGCGAAATTTTCGCTATGGTCTGTTCGCAATCTGACGAATTTTTCGCAATCATAGAAAATTTTTCGCTATGGCGAATTTTGTCGCCCGATTTTGTTTTAACAAGCTTTTCATCAGAACTCCGTTTTAGCGTTCTTGGTACCGTTAAAATCTTAGAGTGTAGAATCCAAATATGGCCAGAAAGAACATTTTGAGACTGTTATGAAGTATAATTTAAAAAATTCTCCAGCGGTCACTTTTTCCTCTCTTTTCTTCTCCTAACATTTATTTGAAGCCCCAAGCGAATTGAATAAGGTGTCGATGGAAAGCTTGCAAGTTTCCTATCCATCAATGATCACATATCATTAAGGGAGTACTTCCTTCTCTAATTTTCCAATCCGAGCCTCATTTCCGGCAGGGTAATTTGGGTTGGGGGGAAGTTAGCAAAGGAAGTGGCTTTTGTATTTATTCTTTGTATCATTTGACGAAGCCCATTTTGTGATGTTAGGAGTGGCTGTGGGTCCCCTTCTATAAAAACATTTATACTTTGACACTTTCAAAATTGGACCCGTTTGCAACCCAAAATTTTGTGTGTTTTGCCTAGCACGTGGTTTGAAAAATTGAAACTTTGTCAATTCTATTGATGTTAGATTGGTTCCATGCCTAATTAATTGGATGATTAGTTGAATTCTTGTTGTTTTAAGCCATTTTCTTCCACCCTTAGCTAACCACACACTGAGCACATTATGTTTCAATAATAGAATTTGAAAAAGCTAGCAACCTCAGTACAATTTGCATAACCTACCCTAGTTTCATTGACCACCTTTAATAGGTTAAGGACCCCTGTGGAAAAGAAAGAAGAAAAAGAAAAAGATATGAAAAAGAAAAAGAAAAAGAAAAAGAATAAAGTGCAGCGCTTTACCTTGAAACGAGCACGGTCAGAAATTGCTGTAATGAACCATTTTAAAACCGTGCTTGTAGCCTTCCTTGGTTAAGTCACCAAACTTGATCGTTACATGGGTGGATGGGAGGAGTTTAGCAGAGTTGTAGGTGCTGGAGTCTCGAAATCATTCGAGTCAGGAATTGAAACTGAAGAGTTTGTGGTCGAAAGATCCCCTTATGACTTGGTGGCACAAACCTTAATTGGTTGGGGAGTCATCGGTAGATCCGTTACATGGACTTTGGTGAGAGTCGATTCCTCGGCCATTGCGCCTACAAGCGCCAAAAGAATTGTGGAATAAGGGTGGGTCTGATCTATTTAGGTTGGTTGGCATGCTGGAGTTGTGGTTGTAGCTAGGTTGGGGGGAGAGTGCGGTTTGGCCGGGTTTATTGTTGGCGATCAAGCAAACACTTAGAATTTTGAGTGGAAGTTACGGTTGATTCACGAAGGAGGCTCTTTCAATACTCAATTTTTATGGCATTCATTCTCTCATGATGGTCATTGGACACGGCTTTGATGATTTTTACTTATGGATTGACGTACTTCTTCCTGACCTTTTGGTACCCAACCTTTTGTAACATAATTTTGTTACTCGTTTTGTATGCTTTTTCTTTCTTTGTTTCATTGCTAAGGGACTAGCAATGTGTAGGATTGAGGAGTGTGATTAGTGCCCAGTCTTTATTTTGAACCACATTTATTATAGGTTTAGTGCTTTTTGTGTACTAATCATGCTATTAACCCGATTTGCACATTAAGGTCCTACTATTTTGTGATCGCATTTTTGTGGCATATTTGCGGTTTGCGAGCTAATTATGTCGAAATTGTTGAGTCGATCAAGCACGAAGATTACAGTCAAACTCGGCATTTCAAATCAAAGATCGAGGAAAGAAAGAAAGGCAAATGTGAAAAGAAAAACACCCTTTGCGAGGAAAGCTCTATGAAACCTTCAATGCCACGGCTCGACCTTTGTGCATCCTGCCCATTTGTTCTCTGCATTTCACGCACTTTTTGTTTTTGCTACAATTTTTGGTTTTTCTCCTTTCTACCCTTGTTTTATCCACTTATGTTTGGATTGGATTGTATTTCACTTGGTTTGTAAGGCTACATAAGCCATTTTGATACACTGTTGAAGCGGCCAGTTTTCTTTATTAAATAAAGTTAGGGTTCAGGTTCTCCCGTTTTCCTTTTCTCTCATTTTTCTCTCCCTTTCGGCTACCAAACACTTGTGCGAGGATGACAGCTCGGATGATGGTTAGCTAGACCTCTTCCTCCTTGAAGAGGAGAGACTCTTGTGGAGTTTGGAGAGTAACATGCAGTCCTGCATTTTAGCATACGCATTTTTGGTTGTTTAAGTTCACCTTCTCACTTAGGTTAAAATCTCTTAAGCATGCTCTCTTTAATGTGTATTTGGCAATCTTTTTGGAGTTCCAATGGATACTTTCACTAGATCCATTGGGGCTGATTCAGATTGTCTCCTACTAGTTATCGTGGATTCGAGGTTTTTGAGATGTATTTTCCTTTGTTAGGAACATTTATGCCCATTTAAATGCTATGCTTCAAAGAGGAAAATCATAGGGTTTAGTTTTTTAAAGCAAGGAAGATCCAGTTCGGGGAAATGACTATATGTCATAACTGACGAGGAAAAAAGACCGAGACATGTTAGTTTGCCTATAAGCCTAACCAGGTGGCACGAGACTTGAGGAGTTCTTTCCTTATTTTTCTTCATTTTATTTCAGTTTTAAACTGAAAACCTCAACTGTTTTCAACCAAACCTTAAAATCCAAATTAAATTCACCATTTTGACTTCCTCCCGAATCATTTGTGAAGAAAACCCATCCACTGTGTTTGACCCTGGGAGCAGCCTCTCTGCAGTGGCTTGACTCTGACAATAGGAGGAAATTTAGGATATAAATGTGTTGATTTCGGATCACTTACCTACTATGTACTGAATCAAGACGAGAATAAGAGGCATGGGGTGAGAGGATAGAAAGAGGAAAATGAGGGAGTGGCGGAGTAAGTAAAGGGAAGAGTGAGAGCCGAGTGTTAGGTCCTCTCATAACCAAAATAGAGGGGGCGAAGGAGAGGGAGCAGTCCTGAGAGTTACCTCGGTGCGTTCCCGGCCTGTGTGACCTGAGGTTCATTGAAACACATTATTGTAAAGTGTGTGGAAAGAACTTGATGGTCAATGTAGATATTCTCAATAGTTTGCTGCAGTGTGTGGCGACCGGGGCATATATCCGGGAGGCGCCCTCGGAAGGGTGCTCGGCCCTGCGGCCAGAGTGCCAGGCTGATCTGGTAGAGACTCTTTGGGAGGTCTTGGTCGAGGGAAACACGAGGGACAGGCTCTGCACGGGCCTACCGGTTGAGTAGAGGCGAGGTAGAGTTTTTGCGGTTAACCAGCGGGAGGCGGACCTGTAGCCCTGGCATGACGGTATATCCTGAGATTTAACATGTTATTTCTTGGGTAAGAAAAATTTTTAAATGCTTTTAATTTATTCCGCCGTTATAATACATGTACAAAGCGAACAGAACCAAAGTGTTATGCGATCCGGGAGCCCTTTCATCATTTGTATCCCCATCTCATGCTAAGAAATTGAGCGAGGTAAAATGATAATGGAAAATCCCTTAGCTATTAGCACTACTTGGAGAAATAGTTGAGAGTGAACTATATGTACGGATCATGTGAGATAATGATAGGGGATAAAGCTGGATTATATGCTGATTTGATTGAATTGCCTATGCGGAGTTTACGATGTTATCTTAGGAGTATGGAATGGTTGTCGATAACTATACGACCATGGATTTTTATAGAAAGAAGATAACGTTCAAACCATTGGGAGTACCTGAGTTTGTTTTCCAGGGAGATCATAATGGAAGCCCTAGTACCTTGATTTCAGCTATAGCAGCCAGGAGGTTACTTAAGAAGGGTTGCCAGGGGTATTTAGCTCGTAATCACGAGAATTCCCTCTTGATTTGGGAGATATACTGTTGTGAGGGATTACTCAGATGTCTTTCCTGATGATTTACCAGGATTAGCACCAGACAGGGAAATTGAGTTTAATATTGACTTGTTACCTAGTACAAATCCTATATCTATTGCACCATACCGTATGGCACCCACTGAATTGAAAGAGTTGAAAGAGCAATTGCAAGAATTATTGGATAAGGGTTTTATTAGACGGCAGTTCACTGAATTAGGGTGCCGGTGTTATTTGTGAAGAAAATGATGGAATTTATGAGGATGTTCATTGATTACGTGATTGAATAAGGTAACAATCAAGAATAAGAGTATCCACTTCCCATAATAGATGATTTGTTTGACCCGGTCACGAGAGGCAGTCATTTTGAATTGACCTTGGTCTGGTTACCATCGATTGAAGATAAGGAGGAAGATATACCCGAAATTTGCATTCGGGACTCGGTATGGTCATTACTTGAGTTCACAGTATTACCATTGGGTTGACTAACGCACCAGCCGCGTTTATGGATTTGATGGACAGGGTTTCAAACCCTATCTGGATAAATTTGTGGTGGTGTTTATAGATGATATCCTGATTTATTCGAAAAGTCATGTGGAACATGGGGAACACCTCGGATTATACTGCAGACCCTTAGAACACATCATTGTATGCAAAACTGTCTAAATGTGAGTTTTGGCTTAACGATTGAGTTTCTTAGGGCATGTAATAAATGAGGAGAGATTGTTCGGGTGGATCCGAAGAAGGTAGAGACGGTGTCTGGCGGCTAGACCCGCGATGTGAGGCGAAATCGTAGTTTTACGGGTATGGTTGGATATTACGAGAGATTTGTGAAAGATTTTTCGGAATATCTGCTCCTTGACCGCGGTGATCAGGAAGCAAGTAAAATTTGAGTGGGATGCTTTGTGAGCAAAGTTTCGAAACTTAAGGATTGCTTAACTCTGCTCCGGTATTACTTACCAACGAATCGAGGAAGGTATGACAGTGTATTATGATGCCTCCAGAGTAGGATTGGGTTGTGTTTTGATGCAGAATGGGAAGGTAATAGCATATGCATCTAGACAGTTGAGGAGACATGAGTTGAATTATCCTACACATGACCTGAAGATGGCGGTAGTGATTTTTGCACTGAAAATATGGAGGCACACTTATGGTGAAGTGTGAGATTTTACGGATCACAAAAGCACTTCAAATACATTCAGCGGCCAATTTGAATCTCGGGCAGAGGAGATGGGTAGAGTTGCGAAAGACTATGATTACCCAGTTTTATATCATCATGGAAGCCAATGTGGTGGTTGATGCTTTAAGCGAAGTCCATGGGCGTCAGCACATATTTGATACATAAGAGAATTATCTTGAAGGAGTTGAGGATCTATTTAATATGGGATACGGTTTGGAGATTCTGAGTCGGGGATTAGTTGCACGAGTTCGGAGTGAGGCCCTTGATTGATGGGGTCAAGGCCCGGCAGATAAGGATCCTTCACTTTATTAAATTGAGAGGCAGTGCAGTCGGAGACCAGAACATCCGGTTGAAATTAGGGACGGCGTCTTGAGACGAGAAATAGGCGTATTGTGCTGATGTAGATGGGTTGAGACAAAGGATTCTACGAAGCCCATAATGCACCTTATAGTGTTCATCGAGGAGTCACCCAAGATGTACGGGATGTTAAAGGTATGTATTGGTGGAATGGGATGAAAAGGATATGTACGTATGTGGCATCATTTGACATGCCAGCAGGGTCAGGATTCGAGCACCGAGACCCACGGGTCTTACGCAGGTGCCATTACTGAATGGAAATGGGAAAGTACTATGGACTTCATGGTTGGGTGCAAAAAGACTCAAAAGGGCATGATTCGATCGGGTTATAGTTGACGGATTAATGAATCGGCTTCACTTCTTAGGCGTAAGACCACTTATACGGTGGCAGTATGCCGCAGATGTATGCAGACGGTATAGTAGCAGCGCACGGAGTGGTGTCCATAGTATCGACGGAGGTCCACGAGTTCACCTCGGGTTTGAGAAGCGGGGAAGCCTTGGGTACTAAACTGGATTTCAGTACAGCCTTCCATCCTCAGACAGATGGGCAGTCAGAACGGACAATTCAGACTCTAGAGGATATGCTCCGGATGTGTGTTATGGATTTCGGAGGTAGTTGGGAAAAATATTTGCCTTTGGTAGAGTTTGCTTATAATAACATCTACCATTCTACGATTGGAATGGCGCCATATGAGGCACTCTATGGACGGAAATGTAGGTCACCTTCTTGTTGGATGGAGGTAGGTGATAGAGGTGGAAGGTCAGAGTTGATGTGGAGAAACACGAGAAGTACCTGTCGGGGAGAGAATGAGGACGGCTTTTCGTCGACAAGAGTTATGCGTCAGGGAGACGGGATGTACAGTTTGGTGTGGGTGATCACGTTTTCCTTAAAATATCTCCTATGAAGGGAGTGATGAGATTCGGGAAGAAAGGGAAGCTGACACCGAGATATATAGGGCCATTTGAGATATTGGATAGGGTTGGTAATGTATCTACAGATTAGCTTTGCCCCCTAACTTTGGCCATGTGCATCCAATGTTTCACATCTCGATGTGCAGATACGTTCCTCATCCATCTCACATTCTTGGACTCGGGAGATTGAGGTTGAAGGATCTGTCATATGAAGAGGTACCGGTGGCCATAGTGGATAGACAGGACCAGGAAGGCGAAACAAAGAAATAGCTATGGTAAGGTTTAGTGGCGGAGATCACGAGTAGAGGAGTGTGCACAGGAGAGTGAGCGGTCGTGGAAGGACAAATATCTTCAACTCTTCGAGTGATAAGGTACACACTCTTTAATAAATTCGAGGACGAATTTTTATAAGGGGGGGAGAATGTAACACCCCAAACATTTTTTTAAATTATTTTTTTCATGGAATTTAAGTTTTAAGTGTTTTAAGGTCCATCATGAATTTATAATAATTTTTAGGAATTATTTCTCCAATTAAATGGAATTTTAGGAAAATATACCCGGTAAGGTCAAATTAAGCGAGTTGACCGAAATAGAATTTTAAAAATACCCAATGAATGAAATAAATTGTAAGAATTTTTATATGAATCAAATTAAGGTCCAAATATATTTTATAAAAATAAAATTAATGAAAATATGAATAAAAAAATAATAAAAATCGTAGACAAGTGGCTTGGGTAGGGAAAAAGTCAACAGATTTTGTTGACCAAGGACGAAAGAGACATTTTAATAATTCCCAAGGCCTTAAAAATTCAAAAAAAACCGCAGGGACTTAAGTGAAATATTGAATTAATTTTTAAAAATGTTAGGCCTCAAGAAAATGAAGCAGAAAACAAAGAAAAAATTGAAGAACCCTAGGTTCTCCATTTCGGCCCGCCCGAAGCTTCTTTGGGGAAGAGGAAGAAAATTTTATTTAGTAATTCCCTTTAGATCAACTGTGATTTTCATGGTGGGAGACTGAACCAAAGCGAAGTTAGGGAAGGCTCCTACGCGTTCGAAGTGAATAGCCTAGCTAGCTGGACCTAATAGGGAGAACAGAGTAAATTTATATCATAGATCTTGCACCTTCGAAATATATAAGCGGTGTTTTCATTGTTTGACTTGATCGTAGTAATTGACTATGATTAAGACCCTTATTCTTGAGCATTCATTGAATTGAATTTGTCATATGCCCGCAAGTCGTGTCTGATGAATATTCATCTTGAGCACGGTCATTTGCTCTTATTGTATTTGGTGTTATCTCTTGTTGCATGCTGAGTACGGTCAGCTATAACTTGTAATCGTTAATGTCAATTGATGGTATGAATCACAGAAAACCTAACTGATGGGGAGGTCATCAGGCTATGTGCACATGGTACCCTCTGGTGCGGGCAAAGCCAGTGCCTTCCTAGAGAGGTGGTAAAACTCTAGGCGTAGAACCCGGCCCGTTCTACGGATCTTTGGTTGGAATGTACGGATTCCACTATCAAGGTAAGAAGGAATGTACGGATTCTGAATGGTAAACTATATTTTGTGTTTTCAAACCTCGTCTCATTTGATATTATTGTTCATATTGCCACTATTTGTTTGCATAACTTCTATGTCGGTGATTGATTGATTGAGCATAGCCATCCTTGTGGCTGGCCTTGAGTACCTAGCCTCCACGAGAGTATGAGTGATATATTTTACTCGAGGTTATCTCACCCCCCGTTGATTTCCTCCTTTTTCGGGGTAGACGGAGAAAGGAGAATCCGGGCATTTTCTTGACCACTTGTTCTATTTGAAGCATGTAATCGTTATTATTTTGTTTATTTGGTGAATGAAGTCTAAGTTTCGGAAGGCTCCATGGTGAATTAACTTTGTTATTGGGTTAGTATTTAGTTAAATCGATAAATTTTGAATAGTTGAGTTGGATAAATTTTGCTTTTGATGAAACCTTATTGATATTTTGATGAGACCGTTGAGGTCGTTTTATTAGTGGATGACCACGGAGGTCTATTTGTTATGTTATTTGAGATATCATGATATGAGATTTTGATTAATTATTAGTAGATTTTTAGATTGATATTGCGAATAACCGAGGATTTATCATTAGTTATAGAAGCGAATAGGTCTTGCCGAGATTTTTCGGTAGAAATTATGGGACTTAGGCACTCACAGTTTTGGTGGCCTTAAGCCTACCCATTCCTAGCCGGTCACGGCCTATAAAGTGGGATGTGACAAGCGGTAGGAGAGGATCGTGATTGCCATAACCTCTTTTGTTAGGGAAATTAGTATCCCTTTGTTGATTCTATCATGTATGACATTTCTAAAACCCAAAAAGCATTGAGTATGGTTCCATGAATTTTGGTACTTATAGTAAGCATTTCCCATTAGTTAGTCCTTGTTGGGGATTCGTGGTAGCTAGGGAAGGTATTGTTTTCTTTCACGGGAAATCAAATATTTCCTCGGTCTTCGCTACCTCAAAAGTATATTGGACCTGTGTATCAACAATTTGTGCCTTATTCTACACATCAAGTGTATTTTCTATCAAAAGAGGACAAGTGAATGTCCTTGTAGCATATATATCTGCCACTGCCACCTCCTGGTTCACCTCTTGACAATGGGTTCCCATGGACTTCTTCCTCCGGTAACTTTCTTTCTTGAGCAGTTCTTCATATTCTGTCACATTAACTGCAAGTTCAGAAAAATCTCTAAATACCATACCTTTGAATTTCTTCCTCAACTCAATGTCCAAACCTCTTTGGGCCATTTTAACGTACTCTATCTTTGGAAGATGGATCTTGCATTTATTTCTCATCTTCTTAAAATGGGAGATAAACAAATCAGCGGTCTCCCCATTTCTTTGAGATCCTCTATCTGGAGTTTTGCGATACACACTTCAGGCTTAGCACTAAAGAATTGAGTGTGGAACTACCTTTCCATTTCTTGCCAACTTTGTATGGAGTTCCTTGGTAATGTTGTATACCAAGTGAATGCTGCCCTTTTCAAAGAGTTAGGAAATAATCTAAGCTTGAAATGATAGAAATTCTCATAGTTAGCTAACTCCCCATATTGCATAGTGAATCTAGCAACATGTTCCAGGGTGGATTGGTCATCTTCTCCGAAGAACAAGGAGAAATCAAGGATCCTATACCCCCTTAGGCAAGGGTTTTCCCTATCTATCATCTCTGAATAAGGTTCGTAGAACTTCGGGTGGCCAATTTTCCTAAGGCTGGCCCGTATAGTTCTGTGCCGTCTCTCGGTGCCTAAATTTGGTATTATGGCCCGGATTTGCACAAAAATGTGAGGAACTTGTTGAACCTGTTGAGGAACTTATTGTACTTGTTGAAGAACCTGAGGAACTTGTTGAGGAACCTAAGTGATTCGTGCCACAGGTAAAAATTTGAAATTTGAATCAACAATATTTATATACGGTTCACTCACACTGCCGTAGTCAAGAAATTTCTTTGCGAGTATAGTGAGTCTAGGGTCGAACCACGAGGATGGGTTTCATCCTAGAATAGTTGCATAAGTGTAAGGTAAGGCTTTCTATTTGGACTTTTTGGATTTTGTTTCAAAGCGATTGGAGTAGTTTAGCTGTGAGAAATTGTAAAAGCGAAAGTGATGTGTGAAAAGTTAACTTTGATTTAGGTCACCAACTTGGTAACTTAGAGGCGAACAAGTATCTCGGGTTTTATCCTCGCGTTATGACAAGCAACCTATAGTCCAAGCCACAAGCGGATCTATGTTTAACTATCAAACCTCACCCACACAAATCAACTCCTATTTGAGTTAACACCCGGATAACATGCATCTATGGCCTTTTCGGTTTTAAAACCACAACATTGACATCATTTGTTGGCTCGTAAAGACCATCTAAAAACCACAGTGCATCTAGCAATAAGTATACTTCGTATCCTAAAGCATGGTAAGTGATAGCCGTCAATAACATTCAATGCTATTCAACCCTAGTTTGAGAAGATAGAGTATTAAATGCTTGATACGCGTAGCTTTTAATCTGAAGGATAACACGCATATGCCCCACCACCAAGCTAGCTTCCTTCCTCTTCAAGAAAGGAAACGCCAAGCATCTCTTAAGTTGTCATCCTCAAGAGGGGTGTTTGGCAGCCAAGAAAATAAGGGAAAGAAGAGAGAGAAGAGAGAAAAGAAAAACCCTAACTAAAGCTACGAAAGATATTTACAAAAATAAAAACTTGCCAAAAATTGCTTCCTTAATTTGTTGCTTAGGGTTACAAAATGGGAGGGGGCTTATATAGGCCACCCAGTATGTGAAAATACCATAAAGCCTAACAATTTGGCTAAATTTGGGACAAGGAGTAATACACCAAAGTGAAGTGGTTTGCATTAATTACAAGTGTGACAAGGCGGTGAATTTCGCTAAGGTATCTGAGTTGGCTAGGCAAATTTGCTAGCTAGCGAAATCAAGAATTTTCGCTAGGCAGTGGCAATTCGCTAGCTAGCCAATAAGTCTAAGTCTAATGGTTCTTTATATAACCAGATTAAGCCAATAAATTGCAAAATTTATCCCTCCTGACCTAACTTATGACATGGCCTTAAGTTTGTTGAGCAACCTAGATAAGGTACAGTTACACTCTTCTATTTCTTTATTCGACTACATTGCTTGAGGTGCAATGCTTAAAATCCGACTTCACGAAGTCCGTGTAGCGAAGGTCCACAGATGACTCCCAACCAATTAGGTTTAGGGCATCAAGCCAAAGGATCACTTGACCACAAACTCTGAGCTTACTTGGACTCTGAATGACTTGAAAATCAAGCACACAAATGGTGGAGCTCTACTATCCACCCACATTATAGCAGACACTAAATCGATGACTCGACCAATTAAGGCTTAGGGCATCGGGCTTCAAAGCTTTCGCCATATACCCCACGGGCCGTGCTCGGGTTTTGGCAAGGCTTCACAGAGCTTTATTTTTTCTTTTACTAACTTTGCTTTTGCTTTTTCTTTTCTTTTCCTTTTTGGAAGACTACATTGGTCTTCAAATATGGGTAACACAAACCTATCCTAGGTTGCCAACATACCTAGAGCCGGCTATGCAAAGCGAAAGGAAGCAAACAAATTCACAGCCTATTGAAACAATCTGGTGTGCAGTGTGTGAATTAGCATAAGGGAGAAATTTTCAAGTTGAGCATCTTTAGGCTGCAAGCGACCAAAAACGGTTCAAGCATGGAATTTGTTCGAAACATAAAGGCGGCAAGCAGTTTCAAATTTTCCATTTAAAGGAAATTCAATTGTCCAATTTGAAGCAATTCAATTGTTCAATTGAAGACAAAAACGATTACTTATGGTGAAGGCACAAAACATGGTATGCAAAAATTTGTATATATATAAACTGAATAGCTTTTGATATAGCCAAAATGGCTAATACATGAATACAAAGCTAAACGAACAAAATATCACTACTATGGCTAATACATAAATCTAATCAAAATTGGTAAATGATTGATAAAGCTGGTAACTATACAAAAATCATAAAAGAAACCTAACCACCTCACTGCTGTGTGGTGGTGGTGGGTCTGAAGGCTGTAACAACGACGAAACATCAAATGGGCTACGTGCATGATGGGCTCCTCTCTGCGATCGGGAACACGAGGGAAGGCCCCGAGTGCGTCATGATCTGGCGACATAGAGTGACAACTGGGCCGGCCTGCGATCTGAGGCGCACGTGTAGGCTGCTGGTGAAGCGGATGGCATCCGTCACTTTCACATCGCGGCTGGCGTGAACATACTCAGGTGAGTGGTGTCTTTGAGATAAGATGGGCGGGTGTATCGCTGCGGCTGCCAGTGGTGTGTGGAGGAGGAGATGGAGGTGACATCTGCGGGGCCAGGACTCCTGTATCTCGGAGCTCGAGGCAGGCACATCGTCTCTATGAAAGTCCTCGGCCACGACCCGATTACTTCCTCCACAGTCTGCTTGTCAGTAGATGGAAGATACGGGCATGGTGCCACCGGCTCCGTTAATAGGAACCAAGAGCATCTAACTCATCTCAATCCTCGGCTCCTCAGGGAATCCCGTATGCTTTCGAGAGCACAGCGAGTAGTCTCGGCATCGGTGGTGGAATGCTCTCTTGCTCGTACTAGGTCCTTAGGTGGACCTTCTCTCCTCGAAATCATCAAGGAGGTCATCACCCATTTCGGAGGAATTTGAACCAATATCCCTCGAGATCCGTTAAAGAGCCTCCCGAAGATGGCTCCCCCTCACTTTGCGTAATCTTTGTAGCGGGAACAGACTTCGTCGAGGAATAAATTGGTCGATCGGCGGCATGGCGGGAGAGTTTGCCTCTGTAAAATCTTGGTCCAGGCTGTGGTGTCTACGCCGGTGCTCAGACCATCTCTCGATGAGGTGGGTGGGCCCAATCTCTATAACCCTCTGCATTGGTCGGCGGTATACGCAGGCCCAAAGCTGCTGAAATATCGGCCGCTCTGAGTACTCCGCGGCTATCATCGATAGAGAACTGAAGCTCACGCGGACCATCTGCTCCTCGAGATGTCATAGAGTGATAGAACTGCAGCACCACTCGTGGGTAATAATGCTGTCTCGGAGTCATGAAAGGCAGTAGTGAATAATCCTCGATCAACCTCTTAAGACTCCTAAACTGGGATCGACCCTCGTATTTGGGACATCGTAAGTACGACTCTGATGAAGTCTGCGCGGTGGGTCGTACATTCCCGAGAATGGGGTTCCCGACTAACAATGGCCTCCCAATCACGGAAATTTGGTGACAAGCGAGCGATGATGTCGCCTCTCTGGTAGATGTGTTTGGTGATGGGTACGCGTAGGAAGAAGACTCTCGGGACCGGATGTGTGGGCCGGCTTTGAGGGTAGGGCCTCTAACTCTCCTGGGGCACGGTGGTGGGGCAGGGGGTCCCGTCAGTCTGATACCGTGCGAATCCTGAGGCTCCTCTGGGAGCTGCCTGGGGGCGGGGCTGGGCCCAGGGTGGGACCTCTCGCTGCGGTGTGCTAAAGCCCGGCCGGCGAAGGCGGGACCCGCCTCGTGCGAACCATATACGTAGTCCGGAACGGACCTTTGGAGTAAGGCTCCGTGGTGAAAATGACGGGGCACTACGAGGCTGCTGCGGGGCTCGTGGGTAGGAGACCGGGGCACGCGGCGGTGTGTTCAGTGCGGCTGCGGTGATCTTTGAGATGCCGGCTCTGTGTCTGCGATGGCTCGATCAGGCTCGGGGTGGAAAGGGGCTCGAGGCTGCGATGGCTGGTGTCGGTGCGGGGAAGGTGCAGCGGAGCGTGATGGCGGCCGGTGCTCGGGCTGCGATGCGGTGTGCCGGGCTCGGAGTGGGGTTCTTGTTTGGTGCGGCGGTGGCTCGAGTAGGTTGAGCTGCGACGAGAAGGGATCTTAGAATGCTAAGGGAGGGAGGAAAATGAAGTATGTGATAAAGCCCCGACCCCTCCCCTCCTTTTATAGCTTCATAAGGGTGTAGAAGGGTCATTTCCACAAAATTCGCTATTATGGCAATTTAGGCCTTTACTCACCACACACCAAATCAATTTTTCGAGTTAAAATGAAAATTAATATATTACCTAAAAGTAAAAATTAAAATTAAAATTAAGATATAGAATATATCTAATAATTTAATATAAGATAATATAAAATAATTACCAACTTGCTAAAAATGGAAAGCTGCTAAATTAGGAAACATACTAAAAATAGCTAAAAATGGAAATTGACTAATTTAAAATAAAAAACAAAAATTGTTGAACTGCAATTTGGTTTTTGAGAACACCAAACTAGTTTAATATACCAAAATTACCGAGGAGATTCGAGAGGATGATCTCCTCAAACCTACCAGTAGCACAGGTTGACTCCATGGTGTTGGGTGTCCAATTGTTGAAGTGATCCTCACTTACGGCTTTTGAATTGAGCAATTGGCTTGCAGTGGGTGTTGATGGCAAGACCAATATCTCTTCATCTCCTTAGCTGATTACTCCTTGCAATTCTGAGACCTTTGTGCTTCCACATCTTGAACATTTGAAACAACTTCATCAGTTATTGGATTTTCATGTTCTAGCAACTTTTGCTTGTTGTTCAAATGAAATATGTTTAACTCAAGGTCATGTGCAAAAGGTAAATTGCATGACTCCATTCGACGGTATAAATTGCATTTAATCTTGAAATGGTCTTCTCTAAGATGATTGGTACATGATTGGGTTCACTTGCAATTGGCTCGATTAATCGAGCACTAAAATCTTGGGTAGTAGAATTTGTCTATCTTCACTAAGACATCCTCAACTATCCTTAGGGATTTTAAGCGCGATCTATCGGCCAATGATAGTGTGATGTTGGTAGGTTTAAGTTCACCTAAACTGGCGTTTAATATCTTGAATCTGACATTAGGTTCACACTTGGCTCTAAATCAATGATGATTTGTCTATGCACTTCCACTGATATTGACTGAAATTGTGGGGAGATCACGGATCCTTGTATTATTTGTGGGGTATTTGCTTTGGATTATAGCGTGACTTGTTGGTGAGAAATGCCTTATTCTCGATGCCTGTCCCTTCTTAATTGTGCAAAGATCTTTGAAAAATTTTTATATGTGAGGGACTTGTTTGAATATGTCAGTAGAGGTATGTTAACCTTCCTTGCCTTAAGACCTCTAAAATGCACTGCTTGAGATGCTTCTTCTTACCTCTAAGTGCTTGTGGAAATGGAGGTGGTATCTCGCGGTATTTCATTGAATCTTCCTTTAGAATATCTCGGTACTGATTCCTCTCACGATTGGATTCTTCACGAGGCTTTGGCATGGGTTGATCGACCTCTTTTCCTTTCTCGGAGTAATTATAGCCTTAACCTCATCAAGTTCTTTGATTATTTGGATGATCCACTGCCTCATGGATTCCCTTTGGGTTTGGCATTGTTTGGGAGGAACCTTCCTCCTTCTTATACCTCGACAACTTGATCTGGTGAGGTGGATAACCTTAGGTTATCCCAATTTTTGTTTAGATTGCTCTGAGCCCATCTATTCTCTTATTCAATAATTCTCAGCAATTATCAATCCTTTGTGCCAGTTGTGATGGTTCTTTTGTTCCTCAACAAAGGTTACCTACCACCTTGCACTCGGGCCCAATGTGACCCATTCCACAGGTGGGGATGGTGGTGGTTGTGGTTAAGTGGGAACCAAACTGTGGTTGCTTTGGGAGTACATAGGCGGGGTTGGGTTTCGGGAAAGGATTAGGGTGATTCCTCGATTGGAATTGTAGGTATTGCCATATGGAGCGATGGGTTGTGGTGGATTGTATTGACTCACCAGTGTTGCACATTCGACATCGTCCTTCAGCTGTAGGGGCCATGGGGACCTTTGTTCTCTTGGATGTCTGAGGATTAGAGTTGTTGAGATTGGCTTGTGCGAGGATTTTGATCCTTGCATAGACTTCATGAGCCTTTTCCTTCAAAGCTCCTCCACTTTCCTAGCTAAGGTTGAAATCTAGCTTTCATTTCTATATCCTTTAGCGTTGTATAATCCTCCCCAAGGTTAAGTTTGAAGGTCTCATTTGTTTCCATTTCCTAGAGGTTTTTGGCTCATCCCAACACTTAGAAGTTTCAGCCACGTAATTTAAAAATCCATGGATTCGTCGGGATGCTTCTTGAAAGTCTCCTCCACACATGGTTTCAGGCGCCTCGTAGCGGAGACAACACCTGTAAAAATGGTTTACAGCATCATGTGTCGGAAAACCGTGATGTGGGCGTGCTTTGATGGTCTCATAAATCTCTCAACAACGATAGAATCTCTCACCATCTTTGTTTGCAAAAGTATAAATTTGTCTCTTCAAATTATTGGTCTTATGAGCCTTGAAAAATTTCTTGGGGAGTGCATATTTCGGCCAATTTCTAATGGTTCTTGGCTCAGTGAGTTTAACCAAATCTTAGCTTGTCGCTTTAGAATTGATGGGAAATGCTTTTAGCTTCAGCAAATCCATATCCATCATACCTTCCTTAAAGTGAATTGCAAACCTCCTCAAAATCCTAATATGAGTGTATGAATTTTCATTTTCCATACCGTGATATGTGGGAGTGAGTTACCAAGTAAGGCCTCATTTCTTGCATCTTCGACGGGAGGTATGATGCGAGGAGAGCCTTAACTCTAGGAAGTGGATGTGATCCTCATCGTTCTCTGTGGTTCGTTCATTGGGGTTCCGGGTTGGCTCTGTTGTTTCTTCGGACGGTGGATCCATGGTATCGGTGTGCACCGAAGCTGTGGCTTTGGGTCAAGTTGTGTCTGGGGATTCTATGTAATTACACTTTGATGTGTATCTATCATGGAGCATAAACACATTCTGAAATTTGTAGAGACAACAAAGAGTACCAACAAACTTGAAAAAAGGGTTTTATTGTTAGCTAAAATAAAAGGCGATTGTAAAAAAAGCAAAAGCGGTCTGATTCTTGCCAAAGTGATGAACAACGTACATTCGGCAACTAGGTTACAAAAGAATTAAGGTTACCTTCAACTTTGTGATGAGGATTACAAGTACACTTTAACTTATCAAACGTAGTTTAGCACCATCCGACAATGGCGCCATTTATTGGTCGTGCCACGGTAAAATTTGAAGTGAATCGACAATATTTATATGCCTAAGTTCCTCTTTGCTAGTAGTCGACTCTTTGCGAGTATAGTGAAGTCTAGGGTCGAACACGGGATGGGTTTCATCCCCAGAATGATTTGCATAGTGTAAAGGTAAAGGCTTTCTATTTGGACTTTTGGATTTTTGTTTCAAATGATGAGTGATTTGCTTCTTGAGAAGTTATAAAAGCGAAAGTGATGTGTGAAAAGTTAACTTTGAAGATTTGGGTCACTAACTTGGTAACTTAGAATGAGAACAAGTGTCCTCGGGTTTTTATCATACGCGTTATGACAAGCAACCTATAGTCAAGCCACAACCGGATCTATGTTTAACTAGCAAACCTCACCCCTAAAATCAACTCCTATTTTGAGTTAACACAGATAACATGCATCCTATGGCCCTTTCAGTTTAAAGCCCTAACATTCCAGCATCATTTCGGTGGCTACGTAAAGACCCGTCTAAAAACCACGGTGCATGCAGCGATAAGTATACAACGTATCCTAAAGCATGGTATTGGCCAAATCAATAACACATTCAATGTTATTCAACCCCTGGATTTGAGAAGATAGGGCCATAAACCGCAGTACTGTAGCTTTTAATACAGAGGACAACCTGCGTATGCCCACACCACGAAGTAGCTTCCTTACTCTTCAAAGAAAGAGCAGCGAGCATCTCTTGAGTTGTCATCCCTCAAGAGGGTGTTTGGCAACTTGAAAAATAAGGGAAAGAAGAGAGAAGAGAGAAAAGCGAGAGCCTAACTAAAGCTACGAAGATATTTACAAAATAAAAACTTGCCAAAAATTGCTTCCTTAATTTGTTTGCTTAGGGTTCTGAAAATGGGGAGGGCTTATATAGGCCACCCGATGAAAATACCATAAAGCACAACAATTTAAAAACTAAATTTAGGAACTGAGGAGTAATACACCAAAATTGGAAGTCGGTTTGCATTAATTACAAAGTGTGACAAGGCGATGAATTTCATTCAGGTATACAATTTCAACCCAGGCGGCGAATTTGGTAGCTAAGCGAAAATTTCGCTAGCTAAGCGAAATCAAGAAAATTTCGGCCCAGAGCGGTGGCAATTTATTTAGCTAGCGAAATTTCGCTAGCTTAGCGAATTTTTTGTGAGTAGCGAAATGAAAATTTCGCTAGAATAGTGCTTTAGCGAAAATTTTGGGACTAGCGAAAATTCACAATTTCGCTAAGATTGCGAAATTTTCGGCTAAAGTACAACAATTCGCAATCCCGACGAAATTTTCACAGTATGCGAGAATTCACGGAATTCTTTGAATTACCTTGCATTGATTTCCATCACTTTGCCTTCATTCTTTCTTTGATTTTTGGTCTGTTTGATGGCTGACAATTGGGTTCAATCTTCATGATTCATCATATGTCTCGCTATCGAACTCCCAAGAAATGCATAAAAACACATAAAACAACCACAAATAACCTCTAAACGGCATAAGTGATACTAAGAAGACTTGAACACTTAAATTGGCATAAATGACATGATTAATGAGCAAAAAACACTCAAAACCTATCTAATATAGGGTTCAAAATAGCACTTTTTGGGCACTAATCACTAAGGAACTTGTGTACTTGTTGTCCCTAGTTTCAATTTACTCCTGCAGTGGCTGGATGATTCCCCCTTGAGCCTTCGTTGAGAGAAAAGCCTCCTTCATATACTCCAGGTTTTGTAATTAGATTAGTCTGAGCAAAACTCCTTTGAGGGGCTGTGGTTCTAGTTGCATTAGATATTTTTCCTGCTATGTACCTCACTCTCTATGGGGAGGAAGGTATCTCGCCCTCTACTGCACCAGTAAGGGGTGAAATTCTAGCTCCTTGAATTTATATAATCTTGTCCCTCGAGGAGTTCGATATAAAATTGTCTTTCAGGCTTAGAAGCAACTTCCTGCCTTAGTTGCCCCATTTCTCTAAGGTTCTCCAGGTTGGATTGAGATTGTTGCTTCATTTCTTCCATAAAGGCAGTCATTATCACTTGTTGGCTCTTTAATTCTTGCATGAGAGCCTGAAATTCATTAGAATTAAGAGAGAAAAGAATAGGCACATCCACATTACTTGCACCTCTTCATTCCACTTGTTCAATTAGGTTGTTGGATGGATTCCCTTAATCGCCTTTGGAGAATTCTTTAGGTTCTCTATCTATTCCACAGTGAACTCTTCAGCTACATCTTTGCCGTAACATTAGATCCTAAGTCGGAGACTGGGTTGTCTTACTCCTCGGGGTGTGGTGGCATTCTTCAGCAAAAAGTGTGTCCCACGGTGGAATATACTGTGAACATACAAAACAAAAAAATGTATCGGTGTTCCACAAAGGTGTATTGTCCCGCGACGTCTTTAAAAATATGTTTATCTTTGGATTTTTAAGAACCTCTGAAAGCATGGGAATTGGTGAATGTGTGGGCGTGCCAAGACATTATAGTATTTCTGAACTGAAATGATGCCCAATCTAACTTCTACTCAAGCGAAAAATGGATTCCCCAGTTCCCTTGATAGTTCCCTAGAGTCTAAGTGGAAAATGCTTTGAAAATTGGAATGTACTGAAAGCTTAGAAAAAGCGTATGAATAATTAAAAGAGTAGTAAATTTAATTGTAGAATATGACTGGAAATAGAACTGTTGAAGCATGAAAGCTTTGAAAACAAATAGATGGAAATAAAATAAGCTAGAAATCTAGAAATATTGTTGATGAACTGGTAGAAACTAAGAGAAAATGTTGAAATGTTCTATTGAGTGTTGGTTGATGATGATTTGCCTGGCTTTGCTATGAAGTTGAGTCTTCCTTTTATAGACATTGTGAATAATTACTCCGACCCACCTTCTCCATTAACTAGTCACGTATCCACTGATCTTATTCTCGTCATTTATCACTAACAGCATTGCTCCCGAGTCTTTTATCCACTAACAATAACTGCTCACGTTCTGCCATGTTATGACTTGGGTTGGAGAAAAAGTCTCCTCCATTTGCTTTTGAGACAAAGTCTCACCATTCTGAGCTGAAAACTTTGACAAATTGAAAAATTCCATAAATGTCCTTGGATCCTTTCATGGGCATCAATCATAGATTGGGTTGGGCTCAGTTTGGGCTTGATATATCCATTGGTTCTATTACACTACCCTTTTGGCCGAATAATTATTCAAATACCATTTGGGCTCAAAAATTATTTTTAATTGTAAATAGAAAGGAAAATAATATTATGGATTCAAACTTGCAATGTTGATAGATCCGAAGATACGAATAGCTAAAACCTTACGGGATAAAAGCAATATCTAGGTTAATAGTATAATCATCGGCATAAAACCTAAATTTGATAAAATAATGATTAGAATATTCTGACTCAGTTCTCATGTTACTTGACATACAATGACCATCATTTGATATCTTTGATCGTCAAAATCAACTTTGCCTATCTTAATCACCCTTACATAGATAAAATCTTGCAATGAATTGATAGACAACACCGTATCGTAACAATGGAGTGGATGACTAGCAAACACCGCAATAAAGAAACGTGACAAACCAAATATCAGATAAAGGCGACGACAACACAAAAACAAGATAAAATCTAAATCTTTGTGGAAGAAACACATTATTAAGCAAGAAAATGAAAGAGAGAGATGCAGAGGGGTGATTTCAGGCCAAGAATGGCCAAAAAATCACCCCTCATTTCTTGAGGAAAATGATCTACAAGAGAACAAAATGAGAGTTGGAGTCTTAATTATACCCAAATATCTTATGATATATTTTTTATTGGATGTATTATCTAAAATTATTAATTTAATTAAAAATGATCTAATATTCTAAAATATGTATATCATATCCTATTTGAACAACCACCGCCCCTTAGTTAAAATTTTAAAATTAAAAGTTGTTTTCATCTACAAATGATTTCTTACACTTATTCTACCATGCTTTTTAGAATCGAGGAATAACTAATATGCCTTTTAAACCTATGAATAATTATTGTTGTATGTGCGAAAAACTTGATTCCAACAATTTTGAATTAATAATACAAACTCTTGATTTCTAAGGCTTCACAGCTATCCTAACATTAGAATAAAATGGAAGTTTTAAACTTTATATCCTAAATATAATTCCTCTTGATGATTCCTAAAAATACCATCAATCATGTACAATATAAATTTATTTTAAAATTATTTAAGATCATGAAGAAGAAGTAATTTATATTTCCATCTCAATCCCTTAGGGAAGTTAGCATGAGGAAATTTTCATCATGCTAACTCAGTAATGGCGAGGGAGTATAGGGAGGAGGGTCCTAGGTTCGGTTGATTAGGGACAATTTACTACGTATAGAACTCATGTTTTAAAAATTGGGTAGTAACTAGAATTAGAAAAGTTACCGGTTCGTGAGTTTTAATTATTAGACCAGTGGTTGAAGCTACTGATTGAATCAGTGATATCGTAAATATATAATTTATATATTATTAAAATATATATATATATATATATATATATATATATATATATATATATATATATATATAAAATAAAAATTATATATCAATAGTATTTGTTTTTATATTATTAAAATATTAATATAAATATATTGATATTTTAATTTTATTTAAAATATATATTTAAATTTAAATATTAGTCCACATGCCTAACTCGGTTAGTTAAAGCTGTTAAACGTTCAGAGACGAGAACATAGAGAGTGGAGGCTGAGTCACAGTAAGGGCGATTTACTACATTGTATTAAGGGTGATTAGCCATTAAAAAATTTTTTTTTTTGAATATATATTCAAATAAAAATTTGATCTATTGATTCTAACTACTTCTATAAGTTTAGAAATATTATATTATTTTACTTAGAATTTGCAGTTTGAGCAGAGCCAACCTAAAATTAGAGATTAGTCGGGCTCTGATACCTAGTGGCCCCGAAAAAAAGCAGGCCCAGATTTTTGCTCAGTAAAGTTGATCAGTTGGGTCGATCGGTGTCCCATTAGGCTTACCCGGTTGCTCTTTTCAAAAAAAAAAAAAAAAGTTGCCCTTACATCCAAATGCTGCATTTCAGTTATCACGTTACAATAAAAAAAAAACCCATGTCTCAAACCATAATTTCCTTTTGCAAAGCCAAAACGATTCTCATGTCTTTCTCTCGCTGACCGTCGTAAGCTGTATTTGATCCTCCAGCTCCTCGAGGTGATTCTCCATATCTCCACCAGCTCCGTTTTTCGCTTCCATGAGGGAATCATTAGCTTAGATATTCACAACCTTGTTTGGCCTTCGTTGTCTTGTCAGTAATGCTTCTTTGGCTCACTTTTTGGGTTTTGTTTTTTTGGTGGAAATGAAGGATTGAACCTGTAGGAGAAGCTGTACATTCAGTCTCATTATTGGACACAGGGAAGCCCAGTCACATGGCCTATTCAATCCTTTCCCAAGTCGGGGCTCTAAGTTTCAAGCCGACTTTAGCTCCCGTTTGGCGAGAAGTGCCATCCACGTTAAGGATCCATAAACTAGCATTATCCTGGTCCATATCCGGTTGGGGTAGTTTTACTAAAAAATATGCGATCCCACCCTTGATGCTAAACAAGGTTTATATTGAATACTCGAATTCCTTAAATTGTATCGAGCAATCCTTCTGGCGGTGGGGCTTGTGTATGTCTGCTGTGGGGGAGATTGGTGTGCTGACAATAAGGTGTGCACAGAAGTAGTGGTAAAGCTTCTTAGCTACGAGGGTTAATGCTGCATGTCGAGACGGTATCTTTGTGTTTCGCGGATAAAGATTTGCTCCACGAAGAATATTGGTCTACACTTTTGGTTTCTTCTTCTTTGAACAAAGTTGCACTTAATGAGGCTTCGACACCCCAATTAAGGTGGAGTGTATCCTTTGCCTCGGGGTTGGCAGAAGTGGCAATTTGGTAAGATATTGTTGGATCAAGTGGAAGGATTGGTCCATTCCTTATTATAGCTAACCTTTTGGCTCCTTAGGGTGATGAAAAATGGTTTAACCGATCTATGAAGCAGGATATATGAACCGCACGAGAGAACGGCTAGACGATTAATTCTGCCAGTCCTTTCTTGGAGGTAGGAGCCTAAGAGTCCATTATAGCTTTGAGTTGAATGAGATTGGCCTCTATCCTTTTCTAGGTCACCATAAAGCCTAAAAACTTACTCGAAATGACTTTAAATGCACATTTTTATGCCATACCTTCGCAATGAAGGGTTTCATGGGTGGCAACACTTGATAAGGCAGCGAAAAAAAAAATCCCAACAGAAACCCATCCTAGGACCCCTTGTAGCATCAAATCCGGTTCTACAACAAAGAGAAGGGTGCAAGATTACCTTGTGTCGGTTCCAAAAACCGAGCTAGTGGTTGGGGTAGCTTTAGACCGAAGTGAACCAAGTCCTAGGTTTGCCTCTAACGATATCCACACAAAGAGTGGAGTCGACAACCTCCAAGGCAACGCTCTCGCAAAGGGTCCCGGTGCTAGCCAAGTCTCGATCCGAAGAGGAAGTTAAAAACCCGAGTCTCTTAAACCCTAGAACACTTTCTTGGAGATGAGAGAGCAAAAATGGCTTTGTCTCATGAACTCCTCAAAAGTCTTCTTTAGGGTTTTTCCATAATGTTCCTTTTATAGGAAAACCCTAACATATGAAATGACCAAAATACCCCTCACCTTAAGTGATGATAAGCTACACGCATCCATATGAGTTATGGCATGTTCCTTCATAACCCTAAGCCGAGGAACAAGCCCAAGCATGTTATCTCTCTAAGTGAGGGCTTTCAAACCCGGGAATCTACTAATCCTCGTGACATTCCATTCTTGAGAATAAACTCCCTCATATTTGGATCGCATCCAAATCCGTTTCATATAAGCCCCACACTCTTCTAAGTGTGTGACCCATTAGGTTCGATTATATTTGCCCCTTAATTCAACTATTGAATCAAGCAAGTCGAAGCGGCATATAAGCGACACATCATGTCCCACTGAATTGGTGGAGGAATTAGTGGTTTATTTGCATGCCCTTCCCATAGACAAATCTAGTGCAATTAGTCTTTCACCTTCTGCCTGCCTTACTTGGTTGAGCATGCAATGTAGCTCCCCTTTAAGGCTTGGCTATGCCATACTAGCCCTAAGTGATGTTTGATCTTGTCCCCGGATTCATCACTCATCAGTTATGCACTTGAAGACACTCCTTATGGTATTTTCACTCTGGTAAGAGATTCCTAAGTAATGATTCCGACAAGAGGCCTTATGTATACCCTCCCTCTATTGGGAGTGGTGAATCCTTTGTTGGATACTCAATTATCTTCGAACACCTCAAACCATACTCAGTCCTCGTGAAATTATTTCTAGAAACAACATGGTTGGAATAAATACAGAATCAACATCAAGATATCCTTAAGCACCTCAAGTCTAAGGATATTTGCATCATTGCTACGATGAGATAGTCACTACATTTAAATAGATGACACATATAATTATCTCATGGAGTCTCCGTGCACTTAAGTACTCTTAGCGACATCGGCATGTCGACTCTAGTCAGCTCATGATCCACGAGTTTATTAGATCTCTGCAGTCCAATCAAGGAGTATGGCATGTGCTAGTATGTCCGGATTAACAATGTCTAGTCTCGTTGATCCTATTTAGACACTAACATAATTGCACATGATAGGAATCTTATTATCATGATCCCATCATGATTTTCTTCATGCTATGTTATGTATTATGGACTTCATTAATTCGATTAAAGATCTATATTAATTCAACGTATGAATATCAAATTAACGAAGAAGCCTTTCATATTAAAAAATATGTTGTGCGTACAATAAGTGCTAATGGTGATTGCCTTTAGAGCACTTCTCTAACAAACTCAGCTTACCTTAAAGCGATTGCCTTGTATCTCATACCATAGAGCGAGCGTGTAGTGGTACTTCTTTACTAGGAAGTGAAGCCTTAGTCAAAAGGATCAGCTATATTTTGACCAGTAGGTATTTTCTCTATCTTTACATCATTCCTGCCAATGATCTCTTTGATTAAATGGTATCTCTTGAGTACGATTTTGGACCTTTGATAGGACCACGGTTTGCTGCTTGCACTATGGCTCCATTGTTATAACAATACAAAAGTATCGGATGAACAATGCTAGGTACCACACTTAGTTTTGTAATGAACTTCTTTATCCAAACAACTTCTTTAGCTGCTTTAGAAGTTGCGATGTAATCTGACTCAGTTGTAGAATCCGTAGTTGTTTCTTATTTATAACTCTTCCAACCGACTGCACCACCATTCAATGTGAACACATTACTTGATTGAGATTTGGAGTCATCTCTATTAGATTGGAAGCTGGCATCGGTATAACCATTAATAATAAGATCCCCATCTTCATAAATCAAGAATACATCCTTAGTCCTTCTCAAGTACTTAAGGATATTCTTGACGACCACTGATGACCGCTCGGGTCGATTGGGTGTCTTCTTGTGACACTGGGCCCAGGATGATATGTAGTCCTAGTACATAACATAAGCGTGCTTGATTGATCCTATAGCCGAAGCATATGGTGTCATATTCATGTGTGTCCTCTCATCTTGTGTCTTCAGACACATGGACTTCGAAAGGGTAATCCCATTAACCATGGGGACGTATCCTCTCTTGGACTACTCCATGCTAAACCTTTTTAGCATCTTGTTTATGTACGTAGATTATGAAAGACCAAGCAACCTGTTGGATCTATCTCTATAGATCTTTATCCCCAATATGTATTCTTCTCCAATGTCTTTCATGGAGAAATTCTTAGATAACCAAATTATGATGGATTGTAGAACCGAGACATCGTTTCCTATTAGAAGTATGTCATCCACATACAACACTAGGAATATGAATGCACTCCAACTTGTCTTCTTATATACACAAGGCTCATCCAGATTTTGTGAGAAACCAAACTCTTTGATTGTCTCATCAATTCGGATATTCCAACTCTTATACGCTTGCTTCAATCCATAAATGGATCTCTGAAGTTTGCAAATTTACTGCCATTTCCAAATATGAAGCCTTCAGGTTGTGTCATATACACCTCCTCGGTTAGGTTTCCATTTAGGAAAGTTGTCTTCATATCCATTTTCCATATCTCATAATCATAATGAGCGGTGATGGCTAGGAGTATTCTTATGGACTTAAGCATAGCCACTGGACTAGAAGTCTAGGTATATTGACTCCTTGTTTTGACAATAACCCTTAGCCCTGACCTAGATTTATAGGTAATCGCATTACCTTTAATACAATCTTCTTCTTGAGAATCCTTGCACCCTATGGGTGGATTGACAAAGTCCATACTTTGTTTGTATACATGGAATCAAATGGAGCTTCATGAAACATGATCCATTGATTAGACTCTAAACTATTCATAGATTCTTCGTAGGTAGTTAGCTCATCATTTTCTATGAGTAATACGTCCCTCTGTTCGCTAATGAGAAATCCATATCTCTCTAGAACAGAACGTATCCTACTTGTCCTACAAAGCACTTGTGTTTTAGAAGAGTCAGCTTTTAATTCATCATCATGAAAGTTCAGTTAGATGAGACGTGTCTATTAGAGCCTATTGAACTTCACTAAGCTCAACTTTGCTCCCACTGTCTTCTCTTAAGAGAAATTATTTCTCTAAGAAGACAACATGTTTTGAAACAAACAACCTTTGTTCCAAAGTGTTGCAGAATTGATATCCTATTATTTCTTAAGGATATCCTACAGTCAGACATTTATCAGACTTAGCTTCAAGCTTATCTGATATTGTCTGCTTCACATAAGTAGGACAACCCCATACTTTCATGTGGGAAATATAGGGCTTCTTGTCAGTCCATATCTCTTATAGAGTAACCTCAATTGACTTGGATGGGACTTTGTTTAAGATATAAATAGCAGTCTCAAGTGCATAACCCCAAAAGGATTTAAGTAGGTCTGCCTTGCCCATCATAGACCTCACCATGTCTAACAAGGTTCGGTTCCTTCTCTTAGCCACACCATCGTGTTGTGGCATGTAAGGTGGAGTCCATTGGGACAAAATCGCATTTTCCTTGAGATAATCCAGAAACCCTTGCTTAAGTACTCACCACCTCAATCTGGTATAAGTGATTTTATACTTCTCCCAAGCTGTTTCTCTACCTCATTTCTGATTCTTTGAACCTTTCAAAGGCCTCAGACTTATACCTCATGAGATATAAGTACCCATATCTTGAATAGTCATCGATAAAGGTTATGAAGTAAATGAAACCACCTTTGGAATGCATAGACATAGGACCACATACATCAGTATGTATTAGGTCTAATAGTCTGTTTGCTTGTTCACCCTTTCCCTTAAAGGGTAATTTGGTCAATTTTCCTAACAAGCATAATTCACATGTGTCAAATGATTCATAATCAAATGACCCTAAACTTCCACATTTGTGTAACTCAGTCATGCGCCTCTCACTTATATGGCCAAGACGGCAATGCCATAAATATGATGATTTCAAATTATCTCTCTTTTGTCTTTTACTATCATTAACGTTTAAGATTGGATTCGACATATCTAATATGTAAATCCATTCTCCAAAGTACCACGGCATAAAAACATCATTTTACATAATGTAACAACTATTGTTACTAAAATTTAAATGAAATCCTTTCTTGTTTAAACATGAAACAGAAATGATGTTCTTCGTCAAAGTTAGCACACAAAAGCAATTGTCCAAATATAAACAAAATCTACTAGGGAGGTTCAAAACATTAGTCCTAATGGAAATAGCCGCAACTCTTGCACCATTGCCAACTCGAAGGTTGGACGCTCCCTTTGTGAGCTTCCTACTATCTGTAAGGCCTTGCATATCATTACATATGTGTGAGCCACAACCGATATTCAATACCCAAAGGTTGCCATGAGAAACAATATTAATTTAAATTACATAAATACCTAAAGGTGTCGGTGCATCACATGCCATCTTCTTCTTCGACTCCATGTAGGCCTTGCAATTTCTTTTCCAATGGCCTTCTTTACTAGAATGGAAGCATATACCTTTTGAGGATATCTCCTTGATTTTTCACTTGGCCACCCCTCCCATTTTCTTAATAATTTTTTTCTTCTTGTTCTTAGAACCTTTCTTAGAACTAGAAGAGTTCACAAGCATCACAGTTTTACCTTCCTTCATCAAGGTGGGTTCAACTGTTTTAAGTAGATTGAGCGGCTCGAGGTATGGAGGTCTTTATCGTTAAATCCTGTAGTTAAGCCTGAGCGTGCAAAGCGTAAGTAAAGCCAACTAGAATCAAGTCTATATTTAATTTATTGTCCATACCAAAACCCAGTTGATCCAACCTAACTATGTATCCATGCATCTTAAGTGCATACTATACTAGAGATGTCCCTTCTTGCATCTTAGAGAGAAAAAGCATTTTAGAGACCTGGAACCTTTCGGATCTTGCTTACTCATGAAATAACTCCTTTAGATGGGCGACTATGTCATATTCTATCATAGCCTCATGTTGTTTCTGAAGCCAATGTGACATTGATGCAAGAATGATACATGAGACAATGATATTGTCATCCAGGTGCTTCTGATATGCTATATAGTCTTGACCAGAGAGATATCAGCGGATGGGGATCTGAAGTGAGGCATCGAGGACATAAGTACCTTTTACGCCTTGAAGACTAATTCTTAAGTTCCTTAGTTGATTAGTACCTAAATAGTGCTATGTTAAGCCCTGTTTAGTGCGAGTTTTGAGCACTTTTTTTGTGTGCCCAGCAGCAAATAACTTGATTGACACCTTTAAGGTCGGTATACCTCACGATCCATATTTTGTGGATATTTTTGTAGTTTTGCAAGCCAAAGTACGCCATTATCATTGAGTCGAGCTCAAATCTGAAGAACTTTGTAGAGACTCGAAGCCGCATGTACAAGTCAGAAAGCAATTGGAGCTAAAACCAGAAGATGAGAGGAGCATTGTAGAGATTTTGCAGTGTTGTGAATTTTCGTAACTTGCAGAATTTCGCAGGTTGCGAAATTTCGCAGCCTGCCCTGTTTGCTGTTTGACCACCTTTTTTACTGCTTTTTGTGATCTTTTCCCAAACTATCCTCCATGTAATTTTGCTGTTTCATACTCTTTTGTAATTTCCTTGACTCTGAGCAGTGTATAAGCCTCAATCAAGCTCTGTAAAATCAGTCATTCACTATCAATCAATAAAATTGGCTCCAAAGCTTTCAGCTCTCCCACCTAGTGATTTTCCCTCACTTTCTCTCCCTTTCTTGCACTTTCTCACTTGCCAAACACCCCTTGAGGATGACAACTCAAGGGATGCTTAACTAAACCTCCCTCATCCTTGAAGAGGAGGGTCACTAGGTCAAGGTTCTTGAGGTAAATCATTGTCCTCCTATTACCAACGCATGCATTTATTACCATTTATGTCTCTGCATCTCACTTTAGGTTTAAATCCTTGTGATGTACCCTGATTGGTCAGTATTTTGCAAGCTTTAAGGGCTCAGTGGATACTTATTGCTAGATCCCCTGATGCTCACTTAGTTTCCATTTATTTGCCTCTGCAGGTTAGGTCAAGGGACTCGTTTTCACTGCTTTAAAACATTAATGGTTCATAAATGTTGTATATTAGGATAAAAACTTTTTAGGGTTCGGTTTTATAGCTAAATAAAGATCGAGTTCGGGGAAATGACTATAGGTCATCCTCCCAACCACTGAGGAAAAGGACCGAGGACATCTCGGTTGCCTTAGAACTGAGCTCAGTGGCCGAGACTTGAGGGTTCTTTTTACATTTCCTTGTATTTCGGTTCCAAACCATAAACTCCACTGTTTTTACAAAAACCTTAAATCCAAAGTGAAAACACCATTTTCAATCAACTGTAAATCATTTTGCACGAAGGAAACCCACCCCTGAGTTCGACCCTAAAACCAGATACTGCAGTAGCTTTACTACGACAGTAGGAATTTAGGATATAAATATTGTTGATTCTGGATCGCCTACTGTGGCATGAATCAAATGGCGTGGATTGCGGGTTAGTGCCCAGGTGTGAGTGAAGCTGTTGAACTTGTGGTCCACATCCCTCAAGTATTGGTGAATTCTCATTCCTTTATCGTTTTACCATTAATTCCTAACATTTCCTTTGCTGGGGTAATTTAATTTTACACTGTACATATCCAGATTTTCTTTGTTTTAATTTCAACCAACTTTAACCCTTTTTGGTAGCTTTGTTTTTGGTTTTCGCTGTGTTGTGTTGTGTTCTTAGGACTTTATGCACCATTGGGATAGGAACATTGCGAGGCCAAGCAGAGACAATGCTCCGCAGGCAGGGGTGTGACGTGAGGTTTACCATGACCAAATGGAGCCTCCACACGAGGGCAACAAAGTCGACGGGGGTGCAAAAGGGCCCGACCTCAGGTCAATAGGGACCACATACACCCACCCGGGAGTGAGTGCAGCCTCATGCATCGTACCTCTGCGAGAGGATGTAGTTGTCGGGCGCTATTTAGTGCCTGCTCCTGACTTTCCATGGCATGGAAAATGAAATCCATACACGCACATCAGGATTTCGAGGAAGTTTGCCACGACCTTGAGGAGAATTGAAATTGATATGGAATTGCTGAAGTTGAAAACCTTCCCATTGATTCGTGCCATAGTAGGGTTGTCGGAATCAACAAAATTTATACCTAAGTTGCTCGTAAATGACATCTAATGAATGTCGATTAATATCTGCATTTATAAGATACTGCTTGAACCGCAAAAAGCATGCCCAGTATTGACGAAAATGCATTAAATAGCATTTAAACCTAGTTTTGAAGTTTGAAACACAAATCACGATTACTGCTTCATGAAAACGGAGGAACGCTTGCAAACCCACATCAGCCAACTAGCAACCCCTCTTCAAGGTTTTGAGGCTTATGAATTGTCCTTTGAGTTGTCATCCTCAAAGGGGTGTGTTTGGCAGCCTAGAAAATGAGGGAAAGAGAAGAGAGAAGAGAGAAAATGGGAACCAAAACATTGGCCGTAAATGAAACTGCGTTAAAAATGAAAGTTAGGTTACAAAATGTTCATATCATGGCTTATATAGCCCCACAGGCTTATCTTGTGCAAACTAGCCTAAATAATATGATTACATTAGAGGCGAAAGGGAATTAATCAAAGCGGAGTCGTTTGGATCACTGCGATAAAATTTTGTGTACACGGTAATTTCGCTATCATAGCGAAAATTCGCTATCGCATAGCGAAATTACCGCTATCATTAAGCGTTTTCGCTATGCTTGAAAGTACCAATCTTTCTTCTTTGCTTCTGTCCCTCGGTACACATTATGCATCTTCCAACTTGCTATTACTTCACCCTAGGCTTGATGAAATCGAAGAGAATTCATACAAACTCAGCATAAATCAGCACAATTTCAATGCCAAGCTTGATATGATGGTAAAGGTTTACGAAACCTGCAAAACTACCAAAAACAACCTCGAAACAAAATCAGTAGTACTAATCGGACCTACACATGTCAATGACCAAAATTAATATGATTAGTACGCAAAAGCACTCAAAACCCGATTTAAATGGGACTCAAATGTTTTTGGGTACTAATCACACCCCAAGCGACACATTGGTAGTCCCACTTATGATACTAAAAACAATAAGGGCGTACGAGGCTTAACTTTGCGAAAAGAGTATTCTATCAAAAAAGTGTACAAGTGAGGCTTCTGTCGATTATGAAAAATTTAGACTTTGTGCAAAAACCAACATGAGAGAACAATAGCCATGTGGAGACAAGTTTCGGGGTAGCATCAATTCAAGGTAGTCGGCTTTGAACTTCCACGAAATCTAAGTGTTTTTGATGGCAGTTTGAACTGATAAGTTGCTGAGTTATTCCACCACCCATTGAGCTCTTGCGGGACCTTAAGCGATGACCATCCTAAATAGATTTAGTTACAATCTTATTTCTTACTTCGATTGTATTGTAGGGTGCAATCTTTGAAAGCTTCGCCTTCACGAAGTCGAGTGGGGGGGTCCACGATGATTCCCGACGATAAAGGTTTAGGGCATCAAGTCAAAAGGATCACGGCTTGACCCTGAGCTCTTCAGGCCACCGGACTTGAATGATTTCGAATCCAGCACCTACAACTAATAAACTCACTCATCCACCATGTAAGCGAACACTAAGTCGGTGACTCCCAGCCAGTTGGCTTAGGAGCACAGGAGCTTCAAAACTTCGCCATATACCCCTTGGACTGTGTTCGGGTTTCAAAGTAAAGTGTCACGACTTTCCATTCTCTTTTTCTTCTTTCTTTTTCTATTTGTTTTTTCTTTTTCATTTGGAAGACTTCATTGGTCTTCTTTTATGGGTAACATAAACCTATTATGGGTTGTCAACGAATCTAAGGCCGGTTTTGCAAGTAAAAAAGTGTGCGGCTTCTCAACCTATTGATGAAAGCGATTATTGCCTTGTGTGTGATTAGCTAAAGGCGGATGGATAAGGTTAGATCTTGAATTTCAATAGCAAACTTAATCATGCATGGAACTATTCCTAGCATTATGGTGGCATGCAGTCTTTCACTTGATTTTTCAACTCAAGGGAAGAGCAGCAACATAAAAAAAATATAGGAGCAAAAAATGGTTTGCAAAAAGTGGCAGAAAAATGTAATATTCTTGTAAGCTTTTGATATAACCAAAGTGGCTAGTACAAACAACATAGCTAAACATAATACATCTTGGCTCTGACAAAATCCTTGCCTACTATTGTCTAATACATCATCTAAACAATCTATATAAAACAAGTAAGCAGTTGATAAGCAAAAAACAAAAAAATCTGATAGATGACACTTGACTCTAACTTTTTCCCCTGACCAAAGTATAACCATGTCTCCCTTTGGGTAGGGATCGAAAAGAAGCCTAGAGAGGAGTGAACCACCTCACTCTCGTGGTGGTGTAGGCCGTGAATCTGAAACTACTTTACGGCGGCTACCGGCATATCCCAAGGAGGCTGCGAGAAACGGATCTGTGCGGACTGATCCGCGAGTAGTGGGCTGTGTGAAAGCTCATCACGCCCGACTAGAGGGGAGACCCGAGTGGCTCTGCCATCTGAAGAAGCACCGGCGTGAATTCTCGCGAGGAAGGACCTCATTTCGGGCATCCGTCGACGGCGATGTGCAGTAGTAGCAAGTGCCGGGACCGGCATCCGCAACGGATAACTCCTAGGGCGCGGGGGATGCTCTGGTGACCTCTTTGTGATGTGGAGGATGGGCCGGCGGTCTCGGGGAGGCTGGGGCGTGGAGGTGGAGCTGGAGGGGAGATCATCTGGGCCGAGGTCCTCTCCGCCCCTCCACCTCTAGAGCATTGCTCACCCCTCGCGGAGTCCTCTTGCAAAATCATCAGATGGCCTCCTCACTGCTGTTGTAGAAGAATGCGAGTGGCATCCAGGAACCGCTCGTGGATAAAACCACGGGGAGACCAATCACGCGGACTGGCTCGGCAACCTCGGCATCAGCGGGGGAAGAAGCTGCTCGAGGCAGGTCTTTACGGTGGACACTACCATCGGGGAAGTGTAGCAGCGGTCATGGCCAGACTCGGAGGGGCTGAACCGGAATCCCTCGGATATCCTGTACAGAACCTCGAGTATAGCTCCCTGCGTTGTACATAATCTTTGAAATTAGAATAGGGCATTGAAATCAGTGGTGCAGGAGCATCTATGAAAGTAAGACGGAAGAGTAAATGGTCAGTGGTATCTCGAGGCGGCGAACCATCTCTCTGCAGCGATGGTTGAGGCCATTGTAGATGATCTGTAGGTCGAGACCAACGCAGAACTAGCCGGTATGTATCTACGTTTCAGTGCCGAGGCGAGCGTGATGCGACGGGATCTCCATCTCCTTTAGGCGCTCCAGAGATGTCATAGTGTGATAAAACTGACACCACACGGATAGAAACTACCTCGAGTCATGAATGGCGGCGGCGAGTGGTATCAGGATCAAGCTGCATCAAAACTACGAATCATTTGATCGTATCCAATCTTAGGCATGTCATAGTATGACTCTCCATGGAAGTCCCTTGCACGAAGATCGACGTTCCCTGGAATCGGATCGCAGCTAAACATCGGGCGCTTGATCCTCGAAGCCGGGGATAACTCGGAGGGGTGAACTACGATTAAATTTGGAGGAGGCGGCGACTCTGAGTCTGAACCCTTGAGAGACTCACCGGGACGGATGTCAGACTGCTTGGAAAGTGCGGGCCTCCGGCGTGGTCTCGGTCTGCAGGGAGAAGGGGGGCTAGGAGTCTGCCGGGTCCCGATATCGCTGGATGGTGGCTTAGAGCTGAGCCTCCTGCGGGAAATAGAGACGGGGGCCAATGCGAGGTGATGTCTCTGTAGCCAACTTGAGTCGGAGAGTGAGGCGATTCTGACCACGGATGCCCGGCCATATCTCTGAAAGGTCTTGATGGACCACCCCAGGCACGTAGCGATGGGCTCCTGATGCGAACCATGATGGAAGCTCGAAGAGTGCGGGGGGGCAGCGAGGTACGTGGTGAGCTCGGCTGCGTAGTGCGGCGGCGGCCCGGCCGGACTTCCGGTCTTGAGGGGGTGCGTGCGAAGGCCCAGGCCGGCGAGTGGCTCGGGCGACGGCGGCTCGGTGGAGGCTCGGCGTCTTGGGAATGGGCGCGACTCGGGCTGGCGTAGGGGTAGCTCCCCGGCCCAGGAGCGATGGTGTTTGGTGCTTGCGGTGCGAAAGCAGGCTTCGGGGCACGAGAGGAGGCACTTGGCTCTAGGCGGCTTAGGAGAGATCTGTAGGGCCCAGATTAAAATGAGGGGGGGGGACCTTTTATAAATGTTTGGCGGTTAAGAAGGTCTCCTGACCCCGAAAAACCGGGAGGATAGAATTTCGCTATTATTACGAAATTTATATCTACACTAACATATTCCCAACAAAATAAATTTAAATAAAATAAAATAAAATAAAAAATATAAAATAAAATAAACTAAAATAAACTAAAATAATAAAAAAAATAAAAGAAATAAAAGAAATAAAAATACTAAAAATAAAATAAACTAAAAATTGACTTTAATTAAACTAAAATCAAATTTTTGTTGCGATTTGATTTCGATTGGAGACCAAACCTGGCTCATACGCTCGAGTTTCATTCATGGAGGATCAAGAGGAGGCTCCTTTACGCTTCTTGATGATGTGTGTTGCAGTTGCCTTCATGCTGAGCTTCTTTGTGTTGAGCTTCTTTTCACTTAATTGGTCTTTAGGATTCATTGGCTCTGCAGGAGTGACTGATGCAGTCAATTCTCCATCAACTGCTCCACTTTTCTTCATCAATTCTTCCTGCAGTTTGTGAGCATTTGGTTTCCCTGCACTTGGACCAATTAAGCAAACTTCATCTGAATCGTGCCTCTCATCTTCTGATGGCTTGTGCTTGTTGCTCAGGTGAAAAATGTTAAGCTCCAGTGTCATGTTGCCAAATGTGAGTTGCATGACTCCATTTTGGAAATTGATTATCGCATTGGAAGTGGCCTAAAATGGCCTTCCCAGGATGATGGAGTGCAATGATTAGGCCCAGTGCAATCGGTTGATGCTCGAGCACTACAAAATCAATGGGTAGTAAATTTGTCCACCTTCACCAATACATCCTCAACTATGCCCTTAGGAATTTTTACTGATCGATCGGCTAAGGATAGAGTGATGTTGGTGGTACAAACTCCCCAGAGCCAGCCCAACATATACTAAGTATGCGTAGGTTTACAACGGCTGAGTCGATAGTGCTTTATCTGTCTGAGTTCCTCGATGTTGGCGATATTGTAGGGATCACGGATCCTTGTATTTCTGCAAGGTCTTACTGCGAATGAAGGCTTTCTTTTCAATGCCCAACCCTCTTTTGGCCGGAAGTACCTGAGTCCTTCAAAAATTTGCATATGTTGGGACTTGTAATCATGTCGAAAGCAGTGGGATATTTACCTTCACTTGCCCCTTAGCACCTCCAATTTCAGTTTGGTTTGTGATTTTCTTTGCCTCCTAAGTGCTTGAGGGAAATGGAGGGTATGTTTTTCTTCATTGAATCTTCTCGATTATTATTCTCTGGAACTCGGCTTCCTTTTCTTTCTGGTTTCTTGACCCAATCTTAGGCCTTGGTTGCTCAATTTCTTTTCCACTCCTCAAAATGATGATAGCCTTTACTTCATCCATTCTTGCATTGGGATCACTGATAGATCATATCTCATGTATTCCCCTAGGGTTTTGCTGTGTCTGCGAAGGGAATTTCCCTTTTTCAGGACCCTACTGCTGGTTAGACAACCTGGTAATGGAACTTTGCAACTCAGAATGCATGCTGTCTAACTTCTTGTTGAGTGAGCTCTCTCTTTGCCTCGATTTTCGATTAGTTTGGACATTGATGACTTTCTGCTCCTCTAAAAATTTCCACCACCTTGCTCAAATTCAAGATGAAACGCTCAACGGGATAAGAAGGTGGAGGTTCTTCCTTCTTCATTGTCTGCGAGGTGGAGCCAAAGCTGGCTTTGCTGTGTAGGGAGCATATCTGGGGGTTTTGGCTTCCACTTGATAGGTTAGGATGATTCCTCCCGATTGCGGTTATAGGTATTACTATAAGGAGCATTTGAGAGGTGAACTATTTTGACCCAGACATGGGCATGCTCTTGCGTGAATTCCACTTACTTGAAGGAACCCTCTTTGGACGAGTGCTCCCAGGTGGCTATTTGGTGACAATTAAAGCAGAATTTGGGTGAGATGCAAACAATTCATTCACTACTTGCACTTCATGCTGATTTCTCATCTCAAGCTCCTCTAGCCTTTGGGTCAAAGTGGTCAGTTTCGCTTTCATCTCGTGTCTTCGAAGAAGTGCATAAATGCCTCCTTTGGTGGTCGAGACCTCATTCTTTTGCCTCCTTGGGTTGGCTCATCCCGTCCCTTAGGTTCGCGCGTAATTTAAAAAGTCCATGGCTTCATCTGGGTTCTTGCTCAGAAAGTCCCCTCCACACATGGTTTCCAGCTGTTGCTTCATGGCTGGAGACGTACCATCATAGAAATGATTCACTAGCATCCATGTATCAAAACCATGGTGTGGACATGCACTAATGGTCTCCATGAACCTCCCGACAACGATAAAACTTCATTTGTCATAGAAGCTGGGGTAAGTATGGGTTGCCTCTTTCAAGTGTTGGTCTTGGTTATCTTAAATTTTTTTCAAAAATTCGACTTGAATATCAACCCATTTATAATTGTTCTCGACATGATGAATTGAGCCATATTTTGGCTTTGTCTTTGAAGGTTAATGGGAATGCCTTGACCGAAAATCCATGCTCCAGGTTACACCTCCTTAAGGATTACATGCATACTTCCTCATAATCCACATGGATGTGTGTGTATGTGGATTTTCATTTTCCATACCATGAAAAGTTAGGAGTACGGGCACCAGATAGGTCTCACCGCCACATCCTCAGCAGGTGGTATGATGCAGGAAGGTGCACTAACTCTGGGAGGGTGTATGTGGTCCCTCATTGACACAATATCTTTGTTGGATTCATAGGAGTTAGCTATGACTTTGTGTTCCTCCAGGTAGAGATCCATTTGCTCAACATGCTACTTGACTTCACTGGCTTTGCTCAATTGATGCACTAACTCTTTGCGATCTGCACCGATGTTCCTCTAGCTCAGTGATGCGTAAACACAGCTGACCTGAAAAAGAGGCAAAGAAAAGAGCAGCAAAGGCTTGCCAAAGGATTAGTGTTAATAATAAAAAATAGAAAATTGTAATAACAAACAGCCCGCGATGGCTATTGAGTAAAAAAAAAACTTGAAATTCTAAACAATAGAAATTCAAAAAGGTTTAAAAGGTCACCAATACTTGTAATGAGATTCTGAGAGTACCCGTGATCATCATTTGTAGTTTGGCACCATCCCTAGCAACGACGTCATTTGATTCGCGCCACAGTATGGTTGCTGGAATCAACAAAATTTATACTTAAGTTGCTCCTACTGCCGTAGCGTAACTACTGCAATATAGCGGCTCAAGGATCGAACACAGGGATGGGTTTTCGTCTTACAAATGACTTTTATAATGATTCAAAATGGTGAGGCTTTCATTTGGATTTTCGGATTTGCATAAAAAAAAGTGTGGTTGTTATTTGTCCACTAAGCTAGCGAAACGATTTAAAATAAGTTATAAAGAAGACCTTGAAGTTTGAGTCACTAGTTTGGTATGATGGGGTTGTAGAGGGTGTCCTCGGTTATTTTACCGCGTTAGGGCAAATGACATATAGTCATTTCCAAAACCGGATCTTTGTTTAACTTTATAAACCAACCCTTAGTAACATTCCTATTTGAACCATAGCATTTACTGAGCATTTAATGTTCCTGTAGTTGAAAATAAATCATTTAACCTACTTTCAGTGGCTTGTAAATGACATCTAATGGATGTCAGTGTATCTAGCTATAGGAATACTGCTTGAACCATAAAAGCGAGCAGTATTGACAGAAGAAAATGCATTAAATAGCATTTTAACCTAGTTTACTTGAAAGTTTGAAAAACAAATACCACGATTTTTGCTTCATGAAAACGAGAGAAACACTTGCGAACCCACATCAACCAACCTATGACCCTCCTCTTTAAGGTTTGAGGGCTTAAGTAGAACATCCTTTGAGTTGTCATCCTCGAGGGGTGTGTTTGGTAGCCTGAAAATGAGGGAAAGAGGAGAGAGAAAGAAGAGAAAATGGGAACCAAAATAGGGCGTCAAGTAATGCGTTAAATGAAAGATTAGTTTACAAAATGTTCATATCATATCTTATATGTGACAAACATCACGAAATACCAAACTAACCTAAATAATATGATTACATTGAGGCGAAGAATTAATCAAAATGGAGTCGTTTGGATCACAAAAAACACGATCTGAGAATTTTAGCTAATACCACGATAATTTTAAATCATGGCGAAAGAATTCTATGATATGAAATTTAAATATCAAGCCAATTTTATTGTCATAGCGAATTTTCGCTGTCATAGCGAAAATTCAGCTATAGCGAAAATTTCGCTATGATTGCGAAATTTTCACTATCATTGCGAAATTTTCGCTATGCTGCGAAATTGCCAATCTTCTACTACTGCTTCCTGCATCCTCCTAGCACATTATGCATCTTCCAACTTCTTTATTTCTTCATCGGGCTTGATGAAATCGCGAAATTCATCTGAACTCGGCATAAATCGACCTGATTTCGATCACGAGCTTGATATGATGGTAAAGGTTCACAGAGCACAATAAAACTACCAAAAACAACCTCGAAACAAAATCAGTAGTACTAATCGAACATGCACATGTCAATCGGCTTAATTAATATGATTAATACGCAAAAAGCACTCAAAACCCATTTTAAATAGGACTCAAAATCTCACTTTTTGGATACTAATCACCCATTAACCTTAAAAGACAAGGCAAAGATTTGGCTTAATTCTCTAAGGCCAAGAAGCATAAGGAATTGGGCAGAACTATAGGCAGAGTTTTTGAAGAAGTTCTTCAGTGCATGATTTGTTTAGGCTAAGTAGGTGTTCGGAATCAACAAAATTTGTATCTGGTTCCTACTGCGTATGAAAGCTACTTCTTGATATAGTGGCTCTAAGGTCGAACACGGGGATGGGTTTTCTTCATGAGATAAGAGTTACAGTGCATTGAAAATGGTGTTTTCTCTTTGGATCTTTTAGGGTTTGTGAAAAACAGTGTGGGTGAATGGTTGAAAAATTGAAATAACTTGAATTAAAAAGTTAAGAGAGAATTCCTTGAAGTCTCGGGCCACTGGGCTTGGGTTATAACTTAACCGACATGTCCTCGGGTCTTTTTCCTTACATTAGGGACATATAGTCATTTCCCGAATCGGATCTTCATTTAGCTTTAAAACCTAAACCCTAAAAGTTTTCCTCTTGAAATATGGCATTTAATGAGCATAAATGCTCACAAACGGTGAGAACACACCTCCTAAACCTACCCTTCAGTAACTAATAGGAGACAACTAACTGGGCATCAGTGGATCTAATGATAAGCATCTACTGAACCCAAAAATCTTGCCAAATACATGTTAGGGAGAGCATGCCTAAGAATTTAACCCTAAGGTGGCAGGAACACGAGATACCCGCCATCTGAGCATAAAAAGCATGAGGAACATGTAGCTTGCCTCAGAAGCCAGCACCGATGGCCTTCCCGCTTGAGGATGAGGGTTTTGTAGAGCATCCCTTGATTTGTCATCATCAAGGGGTGTTTGGCTAGAAAAATGCGCGAGAAAGTGAAGGAAAGGGAGAAAATCACAAACCAGCGAGGAGAAGAGAAGCTTCGTGCCTGATTTTTTTGATTGATTGATGGGTAGAAAGTTGATTAATTTACAAACAAGGCGAGGCTTATATAGGTGCTCAGTATAAGAAGTATTACAAATGTGCAAATGGACAAGAATTACATCAAAGGGAAAACTTGTATAAAACTATAAAAAATGAGTGTGTTCAGCAGTCTGGAGTGGCAGTGTTGCGAAATTTCGCGGGTTGCGAATTTGCAATAAGATTTCAACGAACTCTCCTTCTCTTGAGCATTTTGCTCAAAATTTCCCTCTAGTTCGATCTTGCATCTTGAATTCGGCTCGGGTTCATCGTGTTTGAATGTCGAATTGAATAATTAGATATTTGCCTGTGAAAACTACAATAATAGAGCTCTGAAACATGATCAGTAGTAAATGGGACCTTAATGTATCAATTGGAGTTGTTAACTTTCGATTAGTCGCAAAAAGTGCTTAAAACCAAACGAAGGGCCCCGAAATAACCTTTATTTGGTGCAATCACTCCTCATGTAGACACATTGCTAGTCCCTTAGCAATGATAAAAAGAAGGAAGATCATGCAGGCTATATATATGCAAAAAGGGATTATCTTGTCAAAAAGTATGTGTATAAGTGAGGCCTTACCTTCAGTATGAAAACTTGGGACACTGCATAAAATCAGCTTGGAATAATGAGTGCCATACTGGAGCAAGCTTCAGGGCAGTGTTCATTAAGAAATCGGCTGAACTTCCCGCAAAAATCTAAGTGGTTAGGTGATAAGTTTGTACCAATAAATTTCTTAGCTACTCTTCCCCCATTGACTGCGTGCCTTGGGCGGTAACCATCCTAAATAGATTCGAGTCCCTCTTATTGCACACCTACATTGTATTGTAGGGTCACGATCTTTGCTTCGACTTCACCAAAGTCAGTGTAGCGAGGATCAGATGACTCCCAACTAACTAAGGTTAAAGGGCATCAAGTCAAAGGATCTTTAGGCCTCTAACTCTCTGAGTTTCACCCGGACCTCGAATGACTTGAGAATCCATTTTCTGACTCATTAAACTCCACTATCCACCCACGTAGCGAGCATTAAGTCGAGAAGCTTGAATATCGGGGTGAGGAGAGCCCATCTTTTGAGGAGCAGATCTTTGCCGGTTTATGGGGGATAATAAAAAGTGTTGAACCTCCATGAACAAAAGTTTGGAGAATTGGACGAAATTTACGCCACCAATTCTCGAGTTTTTCGAACCTTTACTGATGCATCCTGAAGAACACGGAGACCTGAAGTAGGGCGGTTGGCCCCAACAAAACGGAGGAAAGATGCCTTCCCAAGGAGAGCACAAGGAAGGGCCAAAAGGCGCATGGGTACATGCGAAATTTGAGGAGTGGGAAGGAATTAGAAGAGAAGAAGAAAGGTGTAGTGACAAAGTAGCAAGACCGGAAAGGAAAGAGACGGAGAATGACAAAGAAGGAGTAGAAAGAAGAACATCCAAGGAACAAAGCTTCTTGATCCCATTTCCACAAAGGCTGCGAGAAATCAAGATGGAGGAGGCTTGGTTGCAAGGTTCTTGAAAACTTTCCCGGAAGTTGGAGATCGAGTATGCCTTTCTTTGAAGTGGTGACTCGAGATGCCACTTTATCTGAAAATTTCTGAAGGACATGTTGACGAAAAGAAAAATAGTAGAAGAAGGAATAGTGAATCTCTCTGCCACTTGTAATGCAGTAATCAGAAAGGAACTACTAGTAAAGATGAAGGACCCAGGAAGTTTCACAATTCCTTGTATTGTTGGAGGAATGGAATTCCATGAAGCTCTATGTGACTCAGGAGCTAGTATCAATCTGATGCCTCTTTTCTGTTGCGAGAAATTAAGTTTAGGGGAGCTTATTCCCATGGGTATTGCTCTTCAAATAGCGAACGGTCGATGGTGAAACACGAAGGGGTCGTGAAGATATGTTAGTCAGCATTGGGAAGTTTGTATTCCAGTGGGCTTCATCATTACGGACATGGAAGAAGATTCACAGTACTACTATTAGGAAGACCATTCACAGCTCTTTGGGCGACCTTGAGTTGACATCTGAGTTCTCATCTTAAGGGTTGGAGAAGAAGCTGCTGTGTTTAACTTGATTAAAAGTATGAAAAATATCAACAGGGAAGAGGAAAGTGAAGAACTCCAAATGGTTCTTGAGGAAAAAGAAGGAACCTGACAAGTCCCGATAAGGACTCAGCGGGCGGTGATGGGAGCGACCACTTGGGAAATCTGAATTTTAATTTTCTATATGAATTTTAGTTAGAATTCGTGTTGATTTATTGCTTAGTGTCTGAGGACTTTGTTTTAGTTTGATGTAATCAGATACGGTAGTATTCAGGGTTGCGTGAGCAAAAATGCAAGGAAGCGGGGCTTGATTCTTGGATAACTTCAACAAATCCTGTGGAGGAATACGAAGACGCGGGGAAAAGGAAGCAATTTTTTTTTTTCTCCTATATAAATTCTGTAGAAAGTGAATTTAGTACATGTATGAATTGCTGTGTGAAATTGATTCATTTGATGTTGAAGAGTTTAGAATATCTAAGGAATGAAAGACTCTATGAACATTGAGCTTTAAGGCTGAAGTCGCGACAAGAGAACTTCCTTTAAAAAGAAGTTGTCGCGACATCATAACACATAGAAGACATATATGCTCTCGACGAGGATGGCTTGTCCCAACAAGGGTTGAGAAGGTCGCGACAAATTAACTTGATGTCGCGACAAATTAGGAGAAAATATTGCCCGGCTGGAACTTTTAAGGGTTGCCACAATAATGACATGCGGTTTAAAGGTGGCATTAAAGTCGCGACATGTGGAAATAAATGAAATAATCATTAGAGTTCATAAACTTTGATTGAATTGCAATGGTTGGAGTACTTTTTCCCAATTTTCACCCTCCATTCCAGAACCCGTTCATTCTCTCTCCCCTCTGATTTTAAACCCCTGAAAACCCTAGGTCCCAAAATCTTCAGAAATTTTCCTTCGTCTCAGATAGCTGACCATCAAACCTCTGACCTAACCAAGGAAGATTCATGGAGAAAGATGTGCAATCGAGGAAGAGAGAATCGGCGGGAAGAAACAGAATGAAAGAACACATGAAGCATCGGAGGGGACCAAAACGGTTCACGATGAAAGCACTCAAAGGGCGAAAAAGTAAGCGAGAAGAGAACATCGAATTTTGTGTCAGAGGAAGCCTACTCAAACTGGAGGAAACACTATGCCGGAAAGGGGTTTGTAGCAGAAAGACGATTCAAAAACCCTATCACCCCCTTCAAAGAAATGATTGAAAAAAGAGGTTGGGAAACCCTCTGCGCACATCGAAGAGCAGGATATGCATGATGTGGGAGTTCTGCTTTCCCGAATCACGGTAGGCGGGAAGGGCCAATCGATGCGTCGGAGGAATGTGGGTGCCATATGGAGCCTGAGGCCATTAGCGAGTCTATGAAATGGCGAGGACACAAACATGGGACGAAATTCAGCTCATAGAAAAACCCGATTTGAAGAAGATTGCGGAAAAACTCGCGACGGGAAGGCGAATCGAGAGGCGAGAAGGAGGACCCGAAAACCACGAGCGGGAAGCCTGGCTGAGGAGGCGAGGTATGGATTTTATTTCTTAGCCTGCTGTTTTGGGTTCCAACCCGGATGCACGATCACGAGTGAGACGGGGCGGTCATGCTATGCGCTATTATGAAGGGATATAAGATCAATATAGGGATAATAATAGAAAATTCGATAATGAGGTACCACAGAGGAAACAAGAGGATTGATCCTTGACAACGAGTTACAATCTTGTGTTTAAGAGAAATTTGGGTGAGAGGGATTGGGAAGCCGAAGAAAGAAGTTCATTGACATCACCACTCTTATTGACGAAGTGAGTAAAGGACGAAACGAGAAGAAAAAGTGCGATTAAAAGCGGGGAGAAGAAGCCAACGGCAAGAGAAGAGTGAACCACGAAGCTCCTCCGGATAATTAATTTCACATTTGCGAGACAACTTCTGAGGCGGGATGTGAAGCCAGTGGATTTCTCCTTCCCTTTGCTTGAGTTCTCCCTCCATGCAAGGCGGGGGCATTGAAGAAACGGGGAGAAAGTTCTAGGGGACACAAGAGAACAAGACAATTATGGAAATGCTCCTCTCCATGCAAAACAAGATGGAAGCAAGGAAAAGAGTGAGTTGCGACAAGAGTTAAGGAAAAGTTTATGAAAGAATTAAAGAAGAGATCCAAGAATGGGAAGAAAAATTGCGAGAGAAAAGAAGAAAGGTTTGAATCGAGCTGCCAGAGAAGAGAAGAAAGGTTTGAATCGAATTTCAAGAAGATAACAGAAAGAGACGGAGGCGAGGAAAAGAGAGCAGATGAAGGGATATTTAAGCGACAAGGGAAGATTTCAAGAAGGAAATGGAGGAAAGAGATAACAAACTTACGAGGGGAAACTCGAGAATGATTCATGAGACATTCTATAACAATCAGTTTAGGCGCGATTCCCAGCTCTTAACCATCATGAAGGAGAAAGAAGAAAAACATGCAACCAAATGGGACGATCAGATCAAGGGATCCCAAATTCTATACAAGTCTATACAAAGGGATTTCGAAGAAAATTTGGATGACGGGGACGAAATCAAAGGCGAAGCCCTCTGACGGAGTAGAATGGTTGAAAACTTGGATCCCGATCAACAATAATCTCGAAATTTCTTGGAAATAGCGGAATGGAGAATCTGATGAATGGCACAGGAAGAGCCAGAGATCTAGCGAATGAGAAGGTGGACCTCGATCAAATCTTCATTGAAACGAAGCCGAGAAGAAAGCAAAAGAGAAAGGAAAGAATGGAAGTAAATTTCCCCATTCTGACTCATTTAGATACCCTTGACTGGATCCCCAAATATCTACTCAGTGAAACAAAGAAAAAAAAATGATCCATTCCTTAAGTTACTGACAACCCTTCTCCACTTTCTCACTCTATCTTTTTGTGTTCTAAATCGTTACAAAGAAAATCGAAATAAAAATGAAATTTAAATTGAATTATTTAAATTTGTTCTTATATTGTTTTTTGTGTTGTTGATTCTAATCATTATGTTGTATGATTTTGTGATTAAATCTTGGAAAATGGGATCATTCAGAAGATAAAAATGGGAGAGGATCAGTTGATAGATGGAAGATGAAGAATTAGAGTAGGAGTAACTGAGTGAAAAGAGTACGAGTCAGGACAGAAGCCCATATGATTTGAATTGTTCAGAATTGCCAAATTATTATAATTCTTATGTTTGGAGTGATCCCGGAATGGGAGGACTTGTTAAATGGGAAGGAATTGAACAACATGATTTTACAGGTTTTGTGGAAGTGCGGGCAGGTGATCAGACATATTTGGAGGACACTCAGATGTTTTCCCAAACTCCTCATGATAAAATGGATCAGATAAATCTTCTATCAGTTGAGTCAAAAGTTTTGGAGGTGCAGTCAGGATTGGGTTTTTATTGGATCTGACCGGATTGGGAGAATCTGAAGGTGATCTGGTGGCAAGAGTAGATCTGGGCCAGTGTGGATGGTTGAGCCATTCTAGCCATCCTTATTCATATCTTTACGATGCATATACGAGTAGTTCAGAAATTGAGCCAACAAGCCTATTCTTCCATGATAAACCAATGGAACCTGACTCATCCTAAGACATCGATCCTTCGATAATGAACCTATGATTACCAGAGTCGAGAGGAAGAAAAGTAAGAAGTTTGAAGTATATATTTTTGAGGAACTCAAAAAGGGAATGAAAAGAAAAAGGTAAAGAGCAGAAAAGGCAACAGAAAAGAAGGCTTTTAGGGATAAGTTTTATCTTGTGGCCTAACTCTCTTGGACAATTAAGTTCTTAGGGGTGTTTCAACACCTAGTACCTAATGCCATGCGAGCCAGGAGTTGCTAACAGTTAAGCTAAGAGTGTTAGAAGCCTAAAAGTTAAAACATTGCACTATCCCTTAGTGGTAGAAAACTAGAAATTCCCCCGAGTGAGTATAAGGAATTGTAAAGAATAGAGGCATACGAGTTCGAGATTGAAGAGATCAAAGAGATGTCCCAAACATATGAAGCTTGGGGGATTTATTAAGAAACTATAAGAAGAAAGGGCAGAGAGAAGAGAAAATGTTAGGGAGTAATCTTAACCTAAAAATTCCTTCATCCTACCCATTACCCAAGCCTCACGAGTACAAGCCCAAAGACACGGTTGTCTGGAAGGAAATTTAGTTACCACTACATTAGTGGAGATCAATATGAAAAACAAGCCTATGGAATTTGGAAGAAAGGAAAACAATCACAATTGTGAAGAACTTTAGGGAGTTAAATGACTCAGCATGAAAATGAGAAAGGAAAACAATTCAGTATTCAACAGGATCCAATGAGTATATTGTTTGTAAAACAATTTCAACATTTTAGTTTTGTATAGCAGAAAAAGTAGAGACCAACCTTGAATTGGACTGGAAGTTAAATGTACAGAAAATTTTGCATACCTTGAATTGCAATTAAATTGAATGCCACTTCTAGAATAAATCACAGAAAAATGTCATTTTCTTTGAGGACAAACAAATCTTTCTTTTCCTTTGCTTGAGGACAAGCAAAATTTTAAGTTTGGGGGAGTTTGATGAGCTTAAAAGTCATCTCTTTTTAGTCCATTTTTCTGTTTGATTTTCAGTTAAAATTGAATATTTAATATACAGAATTATGAAAAAACTCACTAATTTGTCATTAGCAGGAAAAAAGCAAGAAAGATGAAAAATGCAGCAATAAGTGGATAAAAATGCAGTCAATAGTAGAGCAGAAATAAAAGCAATTGGCTGAACTATTGATGCAGTCTTGAGGTCTGATCAGGTTAAATTCGCGACATCGGGGAAGATTAAAGGAAATTTGATGCAGGTCGCGACGGGGGATCACGACGTAGGCGGTGAGGAATGAGCGAAATTAAGAGTGATGTCGCGGCAGGATACGAAGTCGCGACATCACTTAAACAACCTGGTGCAACTGCAGCGACATCAAGTGATGTCGCGACAAGAAGGCAGTGTCAGCGACACCAAAGTCCTGACCAATTGTCTGTGAGAATTATGGATGAAGTCAAGACATCACAAAGAGAACATCTGAAGGCTTCAAAACCGTGAGTTGATGTCGCGACGCCAAGAAGCACCCATTCACAACAGCAGTTAATTTACTTGATGTCGCGACAAGAAAGGCGATGTAGCGACACCACAATAAGCGATAGAAGAGTCTGAGAAATTTAGGCGTGCCCGCGACATCAGGGAACACTCATTCAAAGATGCAGTACAAAGAGCTAAAGTCGCGACAAAACGAAGTCGCGACATCCAGAACGATCATCTGAAACAGGCAAAGGCTCAGCTCAATGTCAGGACATCGAAGCGACCATTTCCTGACTACGATAGCGGGGTGATGTGCGACATGATAGATGTCGCGAACATGGAAACTGTCGCGACAAAAGAGAGCTGGTCGCTACGGACGTGACACAGGCACAGGTACTTTGAAATCCTGGCTGAGGTCACATTGGGTTTAGGGCCCAACTGATAAACCCTATAAATAGAAAGCTACCCAGATTGAAAACGCAAGTCGCAGGCGCATCAGAGGAGAGATCTGGTAGCTGAAACTTCTTTTATTTTCTTTTCTTTTATTTTCTTTTCTTTCTTTTCTTTTCTTTTCTTTCGTCATTTTAGAGCAGTTGTTTCGTATTTTCTTTCTTTTCTTTTCGTTTGTTTTGTTTGGATCCCAGATATTTATCGTTGAGCATGGCCCGAATCTTGAAATCAATTTCTTTTCAATTACTACGGAGGCGTATGGAATTTCGGACAAATTACGAAATTCGATTGTTCAGATTTCCAATTGCGATCGTTCTATTGATCAGTGGAATGCTTTGTAGTGCGTAATTCAGTAATCAAGGAACTCAGCCTCCATTAAGAGAACGTTTTAGTTAGAATTGATCTTTCCTGTAGTATTTTCCAGTATCTTGTTCATTTCAGTTTACGAATTTACTTCAGATTATTGGTTTATTGATTTTGGATCTGAATATAAGTTTCCTATGCAGTTAAAATTGCGTCATTACGATTTCAAGGAAGTCCTCTGAGTGACCGCAGGGGAAGACAATCCTGGGGGAGTAGCGTATAGTTATTTGAAGGTATACTAATAACCTGCTTTATTAGGGATCAGTTGCGCTTTGCAGGAATTCACTTAGATAATCCTCTTCTCCTTGAAGTCAAGAACGAGTTCCCAACGACTTATCTATTTAAACAAGCGAGATTTCACCTCAATTCGGATAGTGAGGCCAATCAGTGTTAAGTGAGATCTAATCAAGGAAAGGTTGATCTATTCTAATTTCGAGAAGAGTAATTTGGAAGTTGTATATCCTTGCTTGACCGATAGCAGGAGCTAGGTGTCTGATCCATAAAATGGGTATAGTATTGAAAATACCGGATTAAGGAAGTTCTTGTTAAAAGTGATTCTCTCAATCCACAGTAATTCGAGAGAATCGGAAAAATGAGATAACGAAATGTGAGTGTGGAGAGATCAATTTATTACTACAATTGCCTTGGACAGATTTTGAACTTGAGATAATCAAAATTTAATCAATATTCGCTCTGAGGTGATCGTTCCTCTGGTATTTCTCTTGATGTGTGTCTCTTTACGATGGTGTTCGGTATTCATTTCTTGTTATAGAACTTAGTTTTACCTTCATTCATTTTATTTCGGTTTATTACAATTTTCATTTCTTGAGATTAGTTTATTTCCCGACTTTACGGCCCGAACACCGTTATCAGCGATGGTCAAATAGTATGAATTTTGAGTAGTGAGGTAGTTGATTTAAATTCTTGAGATCTACGTAGGATCGATATACACGGACTTAAATCCGTTTTATTACTTGTCGACTGTGCATACGAATATCATACAGCAAATTTTGAACATGATTTATTTTAAGAGATTGGTGGGTTATATAGTGTAAGGATGAACAAAGTTGCAAATCTTTGTTGTTGAAGGATTAGACAATAGTCCTTTGGTAATAATTGTCATAAATTTGTATATGTGTTCATTGGTCTTTCAACGAGTTTTTATGGCGCCGTTATACTTAGGGATGAACAATAGTCTTTGGTGATAATGCTATAAAATTTTGTGTATATGTTTTTGGATTACGTCAACAAGTTTATGAGCCATTAGGGGATTAGACAATAGTCCTTTGGTGATAATGCTATAAAATTTTGTGTATATGTTTGGTCTTGTCCATGAAGTTTTATGAAATTGCCAGATTCTTAGGACGTCGAAGAATTTAATAAATCAAATATTCGGATGAAAAAAGGAAATACTAATTTGGACATTTTTAAAAGAAAAGAACAAAAATAAATTTTCAAGCGAGTGGTTCGGTTGTACCCAACACTAGCAAACACATTGAATATTGTTTGATGATTTGACTAGTATTAATGAAGTGTGTTTTGCTTTCGAGAGAAACTTTGATGCATAGAAGCAGGAACCGTCTGATTCAGTTGACACGAAATAGAAAGGGCTGCTCGGAAGCAGAGAAAGACCAAGAAGCGAGAAAACTCAACCATGGCGAGAAGAGGCGAGGATCGGGTTGAAATACATCAGAGGGAGCTAGAGGCCTCCGATCCTTGCTGTCTGATGGAGGTTTAAGGCCCGATTATCACCGGGAAGAATACTCGGCGATCAGACAGCCTGCAGTTGACGCGAATAATTTTGAATTGAAACCAGCACTGATTACAATGGTCCAGCGGCATCGGTTCTAGTCATCCCACGAAAGATCAAGCGAGCACTGGAAGATTCCTCGGGATGGCCTAATGCTGTTAAGGCGAGATGGGGTGAGACCCGGAGATTATAAAGCGCATACATTCCCATTCTCACACAGAGATCTGACAGCTACATGGTATGATCATTTACCATATGGTTGCGATGCTTGGGAGGGAGTTAGTGGGCCTAGGCGGATTCTTTTGACCCTAACCACGGAAAGAAGGAGAGAGATCATTGTGTTCAGCAAGGGGAAGATAAAAAGCGTATGTAGCTGGGAAGGTGACCGGTTCTTGAGAAGATGTCGATGCATGGGATAGATCACGAAGACTCGGATGGACATTGTATATCATGCTATGAATGATATATCAAAGGGATCATTGATGCTTCATGTTGTGAACATTCAAACGAAAAAGTCTTGAAGAAGCGAGAGATGATTGAAGATACGGCTAAATGTAACATAGAAAACTCATACGAGCTTTCAAGAGGAAACGAGTAGGAAAGGGATCATGAGCTGAGCAAGATGGCGACCATGGAGGCGGGTTGGATGCCATTATGCACGCAGCCAAGAGGTTAGACAAGCGAAAGAAAGACACACCTTTGCTCATGAAATAGGAGCAATTGAAAGGGAGTTAATGAAGCGGAGTGCTGAAAGAGTAACTGAAGGACTTTATGATGCTGAAGAGGTTAATTATTTGGGTGAGCCAAGGGCTTACCATTTCAAACCCAATCCTAATCTTCCAGCACTCAGGAACCATGAGAACTTCTCGTATGGTGGAGTGGCTTCTCCAGGCCCGAGGCGGGACGGAGACCCTCGTCGAGGGTACTTCGGCTGACCACGAGGTTCCGGCGCATGAGGAAATGAGCACTGAGGGGAAACGAATATCGGGGTCGGAGGAGAGCCCCCCGTCTTTTGAGGAGCAGAGATCTTGCGGTTTATGAGGATAATAAAAGGCTGTTGAACCTCCATGAACAAAAGTTTGGAGAATTTAGGAAGCAGGCGCCGCAGTTCTCAAATTTTAGGAACCACTACCCAGTCGTCCACTGAGAAGAGACCTAGAGACACAAGTAGGGCGGTGGCCACCCAACCTGTAAGCAGGAGGAAAGATGCCTTCCCAGTGACACGGAAGAACCCAGGAAATGCATGGGCTGTGCAGCTGAGGAGTGGGAAGGAATTAGAAGAGAAGAAAGAAAAAGGTGACAGCAACAAAGAAGTAGCAAGACCAGAAAGGAAAGAGACACTGGAGAATGACAAAGAAGGAGTAGAAAAGAAGAACATCGAACAAAGCCTGCAGTCCCATTTCCACAAAGGCTGCAGAAATCAAAGATGGAGGAGCAGTTTGCAAGGTTCTTGAAAACTTTCAGGAAAAATTTGAAGTCAGTATGCCTTTGCGAAGTGGTGACTCGGATGCCGGCTTTATGCGCGAAAATTTCTGAAGGACATGCGAGCAAGAAAAGAAAAATAGTAGAAAGAAGGAATAGTGAATCTCTACGCCACTTGTAATACGATGTCGAGAAGGAACTACTAGTAAAGATGAAGGACCGGGAAGTTTCACAATTCCTTGTATTGTTGGAGAATGGAATTCCGTGAAGCTACATGTGACTCGGGAGCTAGTATCAATCGATGCCTCTTTTCACATTTGCCAAGAAATTAAGTTTGGGAGCTTATTCCACAAGCTTGTTACTCTTCAAATAAGCGAGAGACCGGATCGATGGTGAAACTGGAAAGTCGTGAAGATGTTGGTCACTGTTGGGAAGTTTGTATTCAGTAGACTTCATCGATACGGACATGGAAGAAGATTCACAAGTACCCTGCTATTAGGAAGACCAACACCAGCTCTTGGGCGACCTTGATTGACATGCAAAAAGGAGTTCTCATCTTAAGGGTTGGAGAAGAAGCTGCTGTGTTTAACTTGATTAAAAGTATGAAAAATATCAACAGGGAAGAGGAAAGTGAAGAACTCCAAATGGTTCTTGAGGAAAAAGAAGAAGGAACACAACAAGAAGTCCAGCTAAGGACTCAAAACGGAGCAGCTGATGGGAGGCAACCCATAGGAAATCTGAATTTTTAATTTTCTATATGGACACTAGTTAGAATTCGTGTTGATTTATTAGCAATTATCACGAGGACTTTGTTTTAGTTTGATGTAATCAATTACATTTAGTATTGCGGGTTGCGTGAGCAAATGCGAAGCGGAGGAACAATTCTTTGGATAACTTCAACAAATCACATGGAGGAATACAACAGTGTCTTGTAGCGTTTCAAACAGAGCTAAGTGTTGCTCTCTGACTCACGACTCGTCTCTTTCTGATGAGCTTAAATCAAGATGGAATTTGAACCATTCACCATTCTAGAAGGTCTATCCCAATGGATCAGTAGACCTGTTCAAATTCCAAAGACAAAAGGGTGTTCAAGGTTAATGGGCAAAGGCTGAAGTCATATGCAGTGCACCACTCAGCAGACAAGGAGGAGATCCCCCTCCTTGACCCTCCATGATTGCAAGGAATTGCACAATGGTAAAGCTACAGTAGTATCGAAGCTAAATTTTCTTTTTGCTGCTATTTTGGTTTCTTTACTTTTAGTTTTTTTTTTTTTTAGTGATTTTATTGATTCCCTTGTTTTAGCTTGTCTTTCTTTTGAAAATTTTCTCATTTTCAAGTTTAGCTCCTCATAATTTTGGCACTACGTTTCTGAGTGTTGCCGGTGGTAGAGGTTGTTTTTGTGCATATGGGAGTTTCCCGGAGTTCTTGAAATTTTCTAACTGTGGAATGTGCGAGTTGTGAAGTCCTTAGCCTACAAAATTTTACGGGTGCAAATTTACTATTCATCTTCCCTTGCTTCATACTTCCTCTCGCACAAAATATTAGTTTCTTTTAATATAAATTAATTTTCGAATTTTTAAACCAACCATTTAATAGGCATTTAAAGCCATTAATTGACCAAAACCTTTCACTTAACCTTCCTTCCCCCACCCCTCTTATATAAACCACCCGCTCACTTTTTCATTTCACATCTCCATTTCGAGGTTTTGGCTCCCCCGCCCCTTCACTTCCTCATTCTCTTGCCCGACCATGGTGAAGACCGCGAGGACACACTTCGGGCCTAGGGTGCGCCTTCTCCCTCCCCCTACCAACAGCTCTAATCCAAAGCCAACCGTTGTCGTCGCGCATGGCTGCAACCCTGGCCCCACCCCTCACTTTTACCGGCTACGGCCACTGTTCTTGTTCACGACTGTGGCGATTACCCACGCCATGTCTACAGTCTTCTTTGCTCGAGGCAATCGCATTGTGGAGCTCCTCCTCTGCTGCTCCACGCCTCCATCCCACGATGAAATTTGCCCTACCCTAGGAGATGATACCATACAAAGGGTTTGACCCATTCACCCTCTCAGCATCCAGGCCATCCACGGGAGGCCCCAGATCCATGGGGCTCGAGACCTCGAGCTAGGAGGAATCCTCGACTCGGACCTCGGGAGCCCGATCACCCACCCATCGGGGCCACATTAGGCTCTTCCTCTGGACTGTCCCGACCTCCATCATCGGGCGACCCTTTCTTCCACTACGACCCTATTCCAGGGAATGCTGATTGCAGTGGGAGGGATGCCTAAGCGAGGTTCATTATGATCTCCCGACCCTTGCCGAATACCCAAAGCTCCGAGATTCGATGCTCCTAATGTAGAGGTACTTCCTAGAGCCATTCATGACCCCGCGATAGTTGTACTACCCTCAAGTGGTCATCGAGTTTTATCAAGCGATGACCTCCAGGAGAGAGCCCAATCCAACAACCATTCATTTCTCCGTAGATGGCCGTCCAGGGATTCTTTGGGCTTCGGATATTGTAGCTGCTTTCCATCTGCCGATGGTCCTTGCCAACTTGGCTGATTATAGGTAGTGGCCCCATCCCTCGACTAAGGAGATGGTTTGTCTGCTAGCCCGGGACATGACAGGGACCATTTTATTCAGGAGGCAGCTTCCGTCGCGTATGCTTCTGATAAACCACGTACTGCGGTCTAATCTTTCCCCTATAGCACATAGTCCAGTGAAGATGAGCCATTCTAGAGGCTCACATACCATATCTCGAGGAGTTCTTTGAAAAGTTCAGCCAGTAAGGCTTATCATGACAACGCGATTCAGCTTTGAGGGCCAAGGTTCGCCATAACACCTATCGGAGATGAGTCCACACCTCTCATGTTCCTAAGACTCCTATGCCAGGTGTTAAAGCACATCGGCTTCCCTGCTCAGCCTAGGCTAGAGCGCCATCGTGATCACGAGGCCATCCTTACAGTTAATCGGTGGTAGATTATGCCCCGTTCCTTTTGCCTCCCACATCGAATCGGATGGGGACATCAAACAACGACCTTCATGGGAGTAGCCACCTCCCGGCGATTGCATCTTGAGGAGCATCAGGTTCCTGCATCCTCAATTCCTGCTCCTTCACCCGCCGCTCATGTATCCTCTGCCACTTGAGGTAGCCCTCTTGCCTGATACCACCCCTACAGGATGTTGTTGGCCCAACACACCGTCTGCCTCAATAGTACATCACTATTTCACCTCAATAGTACATCACTATTTCCACCCGGGACTTTCTGACTATCATGGATGCAGTCCGCACATTCTCCTCCACATCAGCATCATTTGCGACTGCCCATGCGACCCTTGCGGAGAGGATGGCTCGCACTGAGGCTGCCATGGCTTAGACTAGCGCCATACTTATCACTAGTCATACTACATGTGACTGTGAGTCACCCGGGCCCGCTCTCGCGGTTTCCCATATGTGCTTGCCCCAACCGGGCTTCCCACTCCTCCCTCCTACTGACTAAGACGACCCACAAACGCACCGTGAGACTCCCCTTGATGTGCTAGTAGCTGCAAGCACGCAGCCGCACCCACCATCGCACCTCCTGCCCGCTCAGACGAGGACTCCACTCTTCAATGGCTAATGATCATGGCGGCAAGACTTCCTCTCTAGCTTTCCAATCCGGACCCCATTGGCGACAATGTCACATCTGCTTTGGGAGAGTTACGAAGGAAGTGACTTTATAATCGTTGATCATTTGTTTTTACACTATTGAGTCCACTGTCTGTTCAAGCAAAGCCCATTTTGTATGTTTTATATTTGCTTTTTTGCTCCTTTATGAAAGTTAATGGTTTGTTTTTGAAAAAGCTGAAAACATAGTGACATACATTTCTATACATACCATACAACTCATTTTCTTAATTAAAATTGCAACCATTTTTTACCCCCATTTTTTTTTGGGTTTTGCCTTGCCTGCAAGTTGTAAAATTGACACACCGCCTAATGTTATTGATGATAGATTAGTTCCATGCATGATTAAGGAGATGATCACAGTCTCATGTGTTCAAATTCTCTTCTCCCACCTTAGCCAACACACACAGCACACGGGCTTTCTTCAAATAGCCGAGAAACCCGCATAGCTCCCTTTACTTGAAAACCTACCCTAGTTTCATCGACCAATTGCACAGGTTGAGGACCCCGAGAAAATAAGGTGATTAAGGCCCAAAAAGTGCTGTTTTCTGAGCCCTATTCAAGATAGGTTTTCAGTGCTTTTGCGTACTAATCATATCACTAAGCCAATTGATGGTTCAGTCTGATTAGTAACATCGATGCATTTCGAGTTTGTTTTCGTGATTTTGCGTGTCTACGCATCTCAGTTCATTATGTTCAGTTTACACAAGTTGTGTGTCGAACATGAGGATTTACAATGTTTTCAAATCCATCAAAATTGAAGGAATATGATAGATTCTCAAGAAGGAGGATGCAAGTAAAGATTTATTCCGGACGCAAAGAGTAAAGCAGAATTTTCGCTATGATTGCGAAAATTTTCGCTAGGATTGGCGGTAAAATTTCTCGTAATATAGCGAAAATTTCAAGAATCCTAATAATGAATTTCATAGTTAGCGAATTTAGCTAGCTAGCTAAATACCAGGCTCATTTAGGCTCTAATTTCGTTATCTCACACAAATTTCCTCATAGTTAATAAACTTTGCTAGCTATTTAATTCACATCGTGGTTGATGCTTAAATTTCGATTTCCGTATCTCAGAATTTAGGCTAGCGAAATTTCAAGTAGTTAGCTACCGCCATGCTAGCTAAATTCTCTCTCAGATAATAAATTGGTTTCCTGCTTGGTATTTTGGTTCTAAACGACCACGCTTTGATGAATTACCATTTCAATTCTTATGTAATTTCATATTTAGGTATTTTAGTATTTTTCACACCTCGATGTACTATAAAACTTCACAAACTTCAGAGAACTCAAGCAACTTTTCATTTTATAAAGTTTCCGCGTTTTCATTTTAGGTTTCATTTCCGCTTCTTTCTCTTCCCTCTTTCATTTTCGAAGCCGCCAACACACCTCCCTGAGGATGACAACTAGCGGGATGCTTGGCTGTTTCATAGCCTTGAAGAGAGGGTATATTGGTTTTCAGTTGTCAGAAGGTCTCATGCTGCAAGACATTGCACGCATTTATGGTTCCATACCTTCCAAATTAGGGTCACGCCATTTAATGTTGTTCCTTCGTCAATACTTGCCATGTTTTAGGTTCAGCATGCTTAATGCTAGATGCACCGATATCCTTTAGATGCCATTTAAGAGCTAACTAAATGAGTTAAATGCTAGGGTTTTAAACTAATGGGACTTGAAATGCTTAGTACTTCTGGTTTGACTCAAATAGGAGGGTTCTAGGTTAGGTTTTATAGTTAAACAAAGATCCGGTTTTTGCTTCGACTATAGGTCATTTTGGCTCCTAATGCAGGAATAACCCAGACACCCATACCCCATGTTATCGAGCTAGTGACCCAAGCCTTCAGTTACCATTTACACTCACTTTAAACCATTGATGCAATAGTCCAAGAACAAACAACTTCCACCTGCTTTTGAACCAACTGTAAATCCAAACAAAAGCCCCACCATTTTCCAAACACTGATGCTAATCATTCAGGATGAAACCTATCCCCAGAAACTGACCTAGACCGCTTATGCTGCAAGAGTTTGACTACGGCAAAGAGGGAGGAACCACAAGGACAAATATTGTTGATTTCACCACCCACCGTGGGCACTTAATCAAATGGCTTCGCTTGTTCGGGATGGTGCCAAACTACGATGATGAGTTGATGTGTACTGTAATCCACATTACAAGTGTTGGTGACCTTAGTCCTTTTGAATTAGGCAAAAGAACTGAAGTTTTCTTCACTGGGCAAGCACGTGACCGTTTTTGTTTCTCAGCCGCTTTGTTTTAATTAACACTTACTTTAGCAAGCTTTGCTTTGTTCTTTGTTGTGTCTCTACTGTAAATGTGTTTATGATCGGGACAGAGGGACATCAGCACTGCAAAGAGGAGTGCACCAATTGAACAAGGTTGTGAAATTAGGTGTGCACAAAGGACTAAATGGATCCTTCAATGAGAAACAAAGAAAGTCAACAAGACCCCTATGAATCCAACAAAGATAATGTGTCGATGAGGTTGACATACACCTCTAGAAGTTAAGGCCCCCTCCCCGCATCATACCTCCCGTTGAGGATGTAGCAATGGTGACCCTACCTGTACTCCCCGCTTCCCACTTTCATGGTATGGGAGAATGAAAATCCACATCACACATACCGGATTTTGAGAGGTACACCGCTTTCAAGGAAGGAGAATCACATGATCATGCTCAAGCCGAAGCATCCATTGACACTCAAGGTAATGTGCCAAGATTCGCTCAATTCAATTGAGGCCTGAGGAACGATTGGTAAGCCGGCATCTTCAGTCAATTTTTAAAGAACTTCAAAGGCCACAAAGACCAACAATTGAAGAGACAGATCTACACCTACTCACTTTCATAACATGAAGCTGACAAGAAGTTTGGGAAAGGATTCATCGAGACCATCAATGTGAACACGCCACACCATGGTTTTGATACATGAATTTGAAGCGAACCATTTTTATATGAAGGTTCAAATGCATGAAGCAACCCATAAACCATGTGGAGGTAATCCTTTGAGCAAACCCAGACGAGCCATGGACTTTCGAACTATGTGGCCGAAACTCCTAAAGGCATGGATGAACTAATCCAAGGGAAGTTTTAAAGATCAAAGCCTTCAAACCACCCGAGTAAAGTATTTATAATCTTCCGAAGATACGTAGATGAAAGCAAAATTGACCACTTTGACTGGGCGTTAGAGATTTAAATGAAGCCAAATTAAGAAAAGCAAGCAAAGAATGAGTTACCCAGATTCATCCAAATTGTTTGACACATCGACAAATAGTCATCCCGGGAGCACCGTCAGAGATGCCCATGTCCCAAATCAAAATAAACCACCCATAGATGCTCCATATGGCAACACCTATAACCCTAATTTTGAGGAACTATCCAAACCTATTGTGAGTTTCAAACCCCGTATATGTCCCTCCAGGACCACAATGCTAGCCGTCTAATTTCAACACAACAACACCGCCTCCACTTACTTCTCCCGTTTGAGCAAAGGATCCTGAATCTTAAGTAAAGTGGCAGCACCTTGTGGGAAGGTCAAGGTGTTGAATGCTGCACTAACTAAAATTAAGCAAGAGAGAGTTTACTCAACATGAAACTGGACAATATGCATTCTGAAATTTCAAGATTATCCAACCAAAGAATCATATGGTTCAGAATAGGAAGGTTCCATTCAAATACAGCAACAACAGAGGAGAGTGCATGAAATAGTCCACCAATGGATCCAAATGTAAGAATTGATGGAAGCAAAAGGCAAGGTGACTTTAAGATGTGGTAAAGAACCGAGACCAAAGAATTCCAATCTAGTCAAGTCATCCATATAGTAGCTATCCACTCACAAGAAGAACAATAAGAAGGCAAGAAGGATCTGTACCCTCCATTTCCATGCTCTCCTCGAAAAAGAAAAGTCTTAACCAAATGTAAAATGCTAGAAGTTTTTGGCAAGCAAGTGAAAGTTAATATTCTCTCCTCGACATGATCAAACAAGTCCCCACTCTACGCAAAGTTCTCGAGGATCCTATGCAAGGTAAAAGGAGTCTCAATGTAAACAAAAAGGCCTTTCGACCGAGCAAGGAGTGCTATCATCGGGAGTGCAAGACCCAAAGGAATATAAAGACCTGGATGTCCAATCTCTGGCCAATATTTGGTGCATCAAAGGAGAGCACTATTAGACTTAGGAGCTAGTGTAAACCTTCTGCCATATTCCATGTATAAGCAATTAGGTTTGGGAGAACTGAAACCCACTTCCATCACACTGTCACTAGCCGATAGGTCTATTAAAATACCGAAGGGGACCATTGAGGATGTATTAATACAAGTGGATGATTTATTACCCAAGGATGCACAGACTTCGAGCACAAAGAGAGCTTCTAAGCAAAGGGGGAGCTTCAATCATGTGCCCATCATATTGGGAGGCCATTCTTGGCTACTTCGAATGCCATAATAAATTGCCGGAATGGGGTTATGCAACCTACATTTGGGAATATGATCTAGAACTCAACATTTTCATTTGAGTAAAAGGTGCATATGCACTGGAGGGAAGATGACCGTGAAGAAGTTTGTAATAGATGGCCTCAAGAGCAAAGCACAGCATGAAAAAGTAGATGTATTAACCCCAAGAGTTATTCTGAGTGCCTCGAAGAACAACAGAACCTCACGTGAGCTAATACAGGGTACCGGAGGAGAAAATAGAAATCTCACCCTATTAACTGTTGACAACCAAGTGGAATCCCCAATAGTTAGAGCTCAAAACCCTCCTTGAGTTGCTGAAGTATGCATTCGGAAGAAAATGGAAGGTGTCCGGGGCCAGATTTCATCACTCTACACCGCACAAGAGCAAACCCACATCTTTCTCAAAAGGAACAAGCAAGCATCAGTGGAAAATTTGATTTAAAAGGCATAAACCCAATAACTTCGCACTCATCACATTTTACCTAGAAGAGGAGTCTACACAGTTAGGCGCCCACAAATTTAGTTGAACCCCCACCTATAGGAAGTAGTTCGCATTGAGGTCCTAAAATTGCCCAGTCTGTAGATTATTACCCTACTGACAAAGATCAGCGAGCCCAACCTGCAAGGCTTCAAGAAGTCGTGGAGGACAAATCGTGAAAATGAAAAGGGTGAAGAATTGTCTGTCCACTCACTACCATGGAGAGTGCATAGATTATAGGAGGCTTAATGAAGTAACGCGAAAAGATCACTCGTTGCCGCTCATCGACTCCTTGAGAGTTTCTGACACCCATCACAGTTTTTTGATGGGTATTCAGGTATTCCAGATAGAGATTGTCTTAAGATCAGGAAAAGACCACTTTCACTTGTCCATTTGGTACATATGCTTATAGGAGGATGCCAGCCACTTTTCAGAGATGTATGCTTAGCATGTTCAGCGATATGGTGGAGCGCATAATGGAAGTATACATGGATGACATCACTGTATATGGAGGCGATTTTGAAGAATGTCTGACTAATCTGGAGGCCATCCCGCAGCGGCATTGAGAAGAACCTGTGCTCAATCGAGAAGTGCCATTTATGGTTAACCAAGGAATTGTACTGGGTCACATTATTTCCAGCAGGGGGATAGAAGTTGATAAAGCAAAGATTGAACTTATTCTGGGAACCGCCCTAAACGAATAAAATGCTAGGCAATTGGTCATGCAGTTTATAGAGATTCATTAAAGACTTCTCAGATTGCTAAACCCCATAAGTTCCTGTGAGAAAGATGCTAAATTTAGTTTGGGAGAAAGAATGCCGTGATAGTTTTAAGGCTCAAGTCCCATTCGACTATCGTCAATAAGACGAGCACCTAACTCGGCGCTTGCCTTTGGGGCGATGTGTGATGCAAGTGATCTTGCTATCGAGCAGACGCCAAAGAGAAGATGGAAACCTCATGTAGTCTATTGCAAGAAACCCTTAATTAAGCACAAAGGAATTACACTACTAAGGCAGAAGAATCGTCGCAAGGGTGTACGCTTAGACAAATTTCTCGAAAGTATTAATAGTTGGGTCCGATATAGTCATTTTTACTGCACTATTCATTGAAATATCTCCCTTAACACAAAATGCGTAAAGCAAGGCTCATCCATGGGCCTATCAGGAGTTTTAACTTGCAAATTAAAGACAAAGAAGGGTAGAGAATGTAATGGTAGATCATCTTCTGGTGTTAATAGCCCACGACATCTAGCCCACCCATCAATGATGAATTTCCGAAGAATCCCCGATGCAAATGAAAAAGCTCCCGATGCTCACATAGCCAATTTCCCTCGCCATTGTGGAAATCCATCAGAGTGGGAGCAACAGATAAAAAGTATTTCTTTGCGAAGATCCATTCTTTTATCGGGAAGAGCCCTTCTTATTCAAATACTGCGTGATCGATAATCAGAAGTGTGCCGAGGAGGAACAAGAGGAATTTGAGCCACCGCACGAAGTACCTGTGTCACTTTGTTTCCCAAAAGACAAAGAATGGCTGCGCCGCACCGGGGTTTCTACCGGCCTTCCGTTTAAGAAGCACATCGATGTGCCGAGTGTGTGATAGGTGCCAAAGACTCCTAGTTGTCTCGCCGTCATATGATGCCCCAACTCCACTCTTAGTGGTTGAGCTATTTGATGTTTGGGCATCGATCATGTAGGACCTTCCACCTCTATGGTCATACATACTATTTTAAAGGAGGACTATGTCTCCGCTGGTTGAAGCAACCAAAACTGGTCGACCACGCAGTGGTACTCAAATTCCTGAAAGCAAACATCTTTTCTGTGTTCTGGGTGCCAAAAGCCATCATTAAGATGGAGTTTCATATCAAGAACAAGCCTTTGAAAAACCTCATGGCTAAATATGGTGTGAGTGCTAGGTTTGAGTGACCACCTTTACAATCCTCAAAGAAGTGGCCAAGTGGAACTTAAGCAATGTGAGAGATTAAGACCATTCTCGATGAAGGTGGTAAATATAACATAAAAGATCGTCCATCAAACTGCCGATCTGGTCAGGCCTACAAGATGCCTTAAGACAATCTCTGAATGTCCCCTTATCGGTTGGTCTATGGTAAAGCGTGTCACCTTCCAGCTGAGATCAGAATATAAGGCATGGTAAATCAAAAAGATGGGAACAATGGATCTAAGGTGGTCGAGTCAAGAGATTCCTGATCTCAATGAGTTGGAAGAAATACTAAAATGATGCCTACTTGAATTGGCAGATCGCAGCGGAAAGATAAAAGAATAATAACTGCATGATAACTGGAAGAATTTCAATAGGGGACCAAGTCCTCCTGTATGACTCCAAACTCCATCTATTTCCAGGCAAGCTCAAGTCGCGATGGACGGGTCCATTCATTGTTCAAATGTGCATACCCCAATGGTCTGGACTCACTCAATCCAAATGGTGATAGCAAGGATCAAAGTCAATGGACAGTATGAAGTCTATACAAAAACACCACTGTGATAGCCCCTCCCATCAGATCCTCCCAGTCCTAGCGTCCATCGTGCCTACAGTGGCTACCGCTGGTCCCAAAGAATGCACCGCTCTCATCTTAGTTTCGATTAAACTTTGCTTGAAATTGTATAAATCAGAGTTTCTGACACATTTCCTGTGTTGACAACTATGTGCTGACACCTCAACAAATAGAAATGCCTTCTCCAAACAACAAAGTATCATGCTTGAGGTGATACAAATTCATCCATTAGTTTTTGCATTCCATGCCGCCTGAAAGTGACTATATTTTGGAATTCGCCACCGGCGGAGGCTGCATCCCGCAACCACCAACTTCATTCTTCAGTTTTAAAATACTGTGTCTTTATTTGTGTATCTACTTTTCTTTCAATCGACAATTGAATTGCCTTTAATCGAACAATTGAATCTCGCTTTAATTGAAGAATTGAAACCTTACAGCTACCTTAATGTTGGGAAGCAAATTCCATGGCAGATTTAGTTTTTTGGTCAATTGAGATTTGATGCTTTTCAATCTTGAACATCTCCTGAGCTAATTCACACACTGCACACCGATTAGAAAACAATAGGTCAGGAAATTATGTACTCCTTTCACTTGCAAAGCCTACTAGGTTAAGTCGACGACCCATAATAAAGGTTTTACCTATGTATGAAGCCAAAGTAGTTCTCCAAAAAGGAAAAGAAAAAGCAAAAAGAAAGAAAAGAAGAAAAGAAAAATAAAAGCCGTGGACGCTGCCTTGAAACCCTGTAATACTGTCCGAGGGGTATGGCGAAGCCTTTAAAGCCCGATGCCCTAAAACTAGCTGGGTCAGAGTCATCGACTTGGGCGGGTCGTTATACGGGTGGACGGGTAGAGCTAACAGGTCAGAGGTGCTTAATTCTCGTCATCTGAGTCCCGGTGAAACCCCAGAAGCGAAATGCTTATCCTTGGCTTGATGCCCTCAAACCTTAATTGGTTGGGAGTCATCTGGACCCTTCACACTTGACTTTGGTAAAGTCGTAGTTTAGCATTGCAACCTACAATGTAGTCAACAATGAAATAAGAGTGTAGCTAGTCCTATTTAGGTTAAAGGTCATCAGCTTTTAAGGCCATGGCAAAGAGCTAGTTAGGGAGGAATAGCTTTCTGCAATTTATTGGTTCTGAACTCGTTACTCTTAGGAACAATTAGATTTCTGGTGGAAATTCGTGCCGATTTCCTTTGAAATCGGGTATCGCTCTAAAACTCGTTTTATATGGTTTTGTTCTCTTATGTCGGTTTTCTAATGTGGTGTAAATCTGTTCATTTTAAAGGTAATGTTTATCTTATACATACAATTTTTGAACCATATACTTTTTTGGTAAAATCATGGCATGAACTTATTATTGTTTTAGCATTGCTATGGACTAGCAATTTAGTTTCATTGGGTGTGATTAAATGGCCTAAAAAAGTGTTTGCTTTGAGCCCTATTCAAGATAGGTTTTGAAGCAGTTTTTTGCGCACTAATCATATCAATTAAGCCAATTGATGTGTTTAGGTCCACTTAGTACCACTGATGCCATTTCGAGTTTGTTTTCGTGATTTTTATGTGTCTCATGCACTTACCCATTATGTTCAAGTTCGATGACAAGTCAGTTCACGATCGCGAGATTTACAATGTTTTCAATCATCAAATTTAAGAATTAAGGAAGTGGAATTTGAAGCTGAGGATGCGTTGGGGGATGCAAGAGGCAAACCGACGCAAAGAGGCAAAGCAGAAATTTCGCTTACGACATGGGGGGTTCTTCTATATAGACGCGTACCTCGCGAATCATACGGGGTACCTCGCATCCTATTAAATCGAGAATCTTTGCTAGGCTAGTTTAAATTTCGCGCAGCCAGCGAAATTTATCGTGCCTAGCTAAAATCTCACTCGTCAAATTGGGCTAGGCTACGAAATTTTGTTAGCCAGCGAAATTCATCGCTGATAAATCAAACTTCGATTTCTGCATTCTCAGAATTCTCACAGGTTAGCGAAATTGGCTAGGCTAGTGTCATGCTACGGTAAATTCCCCTATAGCTAAAATTGTCAGCTCGTGAGCTTTGTGTATTTTTGGTTCTAAACGACTACGTTGATGAATCACTGCATTTCGACCCTTATGTAATTTCATATTTTAGGCATTTTAGTATTTTCACACCTTGGGGATGTACCATAAAACTCACAGACTTGGGTAACCCTAAGCAACTTTTCATTTTATAAAGTTTCGCAGCCATTTTAGGTTTCATTCGCTTCTCTCTCCTCTTTCTTTCATTTCAGCTTCCAAACACACCCTCGGAGTATGACAACCAAAGGGAGTTGGCTGCTTCCTCATAGCTTTGAAGAGGAGGGTGGCTAGCTCGGTTTTGCCAATTGGCAGTTGTCCTCATGCTATAAAATGACAGGCACTCGATTTATGGTTCCATACCTTCCAAATTAGGGTTTAATGCCATTTAATGTTGTTCCTTCGTCACTTGCTATAAAGCTTAGGCCTGTTGCATGCTTAATGCTGCATGCACCGATATCCTTGAAATGCCACTACGAGCCAACAAAATGAGGTTAAATGCTAGGGTTTTAAAACCGAATGAATTTTGAATGCTTAGTACTTGGTTTGACTCCAAATAGTGGGTTCTAGGTTAGGGTTTTATAGTTAAACAAAGATCCTGCTTTGGCTTTGACTACAGATCATTTGCCCTAATGCGAGAAATAACTGTATAGAATCTTTATAATTCCCCCATGTTATCGAGCTTAGTGACCCAAGCCTTCAGTTACCATTTACACTTCACTTTAAACCATTACGCTTAGTCAAAGAACAAACAACTTCCACTGCTTTGAACTAAATCCAGAATCCAAACAAAGCCTCACCATTTTCCAAACACCGATGTTAACTTTGCCTGTGATGAAACCCCAGAGTTCACCCTAGGACCGCAAAAAGTAAGAAGAGCTTAATTACGCAGTAGGGAGGAACTAAGGATACAAATACTGTTGATTCCGAATCACCCTACCGTGGCACGAATCATAAGGCCAATGAAGTCTTTTAAAAAGAAAAAGAAAAAGAAAAAGAACCAACGAAAAATACAAAGAAATAGAGTGTCAGATAAGCTACTTTGAAACCTGAAAGCACGGCCCGAGGGTATATGGCGAAAGCCTTTAAAACCTGGTGCCCTAAGCCAACTGGTTGGGAGCTACCGACTTACTGCTCGCTACGTGGGTGGATGGATGAGGTTTAGCAAGTTGTAGGTGCTGGAGTTTCGAAATCATTCGGAGTCCGAGGTGAAACCTAAAGACTTAGAGGTCAAAAGATCCTTATAACTTGATGCCCTAAGCCTTAGATGGTTGAGAGTCATCGGTGGACCCCCGTTACATGGACTTTGGTGAGGTCGATTCGTCAGCATTGCACCCTACAATACAAAAAGAAATATGAAATAAGAGTGTGGGCGATGTATTTAGCGCCAGTCAATGTTCTAGTTCCGGCAAAGAACTGGGTTTCGGGGAGAGCAAATTTAATAGGTTGTTAAAACTGATCACATAAACACTTAGCTTTTGGAGGAAGTTTCAGTTCGATTCCCTTGGGTTGGATACTCTTTTGAAACTTGGTACTATATGGCACTCTTTCTCCCGAGATGGTCATTGTGCAGGGTTTTAGTGATTCACACTGAGGGTAGGGCATTACTTATCCATATACTTTTTGAGAATATCGACCCTTTTGCATGAGCATAACTTACCTGCTGTTTCCTTCTCTTTATCATTGCTAAGGGACTAGCAATGTGTCGATTGGGGGGAGTGATTAAGACTCCAAATAAGGCTATGTCGAGCCTCGTTTAAAATAAGCTGGAGTGCACTTTTGTGTACTAATCAACTTAAATAACCCAATTGACACACTAAGGTCCCACTTATACTACATCGACTTATATTTTGTGTGGATATTTTTGTAGTTTTTTGAAGCCAATTACGCCATTATCATCGAGTCGACTCAAATACGAAGAACCCGAGCCAAACTCGGGCCGCATGTACAAGCCGAAGCAATCGAGCTAAAAAATGTAAGAAGAGAGGAGACAGGTAGATTTACGTTGTTGCGAATTTTCGCATCTCGCGTAATTTCATGTGCTGCGAAATTTCGCAGCCGCCTCCCGTTTGATGTTTAACCACCTGGATCGCTATTCGTGATATTTTCCCCAACCGTCCTCCATGAATTTTGTCGTTTCATACTTTGTAATTTCCTTGACTCGAAAGCAGTTGTATAAGCCTCACTAAGCTCCGTAAAATCACCAATCACTAATAATTAATAAAATTGGCGCCAAAGCTTTCAGCTCTCCCGCCTGGTGATTTTCCCTCACTTTCTCTCCCTTTCTTGCACTTTCTCACCAACCAAACACCCCTTGAAGATGACAACTCAAGGGATGATTAGCTAAACCTCCCTCATCCTTGAAGAGGAGGGTTACTAGGTCAAGGTTCTTGAGGTAAATCACTATCCTCCTGTTGCCAACTCAGGCATTTATTACCATTTATGTTTATGCATCTCACTTTAGGTTTAAATCCTTGTGATGTACCCCATTGGTCAAGACTGGAAAGTTTTTTAAGGGCCTGATACTTTACCGGCTAGATCCCTGACGTCACTTAGTCGCTTATTTATCTGGTCACAGTTAGGTCAAGGGACTCGTTTTCACTGCTTTAAAACATTAATGGTCCATAAATGTTGTATCTTAGGAGAAAAACTTTTAAGGTTCAGTTTTTATAGCTAAACAAATATTCGGTTTGGGAAATGACTATAGGTCATCCTCCCCAACGCGAGGAAAAGGACCTGAGGACATCTCAAGCTGCCTTGTAACCCTAGCTCCTTCAAAGTGGGCCCGAGACTTCAAGGAGTTCTTTGCCATTTTATTTCAATCAGATCGGGGCTTCCAACCATCAATCCTACCGTTTTTTACAAAACCTCAAATCCAAAGTGAAACCACCATTTTCAATCAATCAGAAATCATTTCATATGAAGAAACCCATCCATGAGTTCGAATCTTTAAACCACTATAATCGGTGAAATAAGGTTACCACAAAGAGGGAATTTAGGATATAAATGTTGTTGATTCTGAATCGCCTACTGTGGCATGAATCATTAGCCAGTCCAAGAAATTGGTCCCGGTCAATTTATTGGCATCTAGTATGGATCGTAAATTCACGATTGTCAACATGTTACAATTCTTACAACCTAAATGTAAAAAGAGATTATGTTAGATTGTACTTAAAATGCATAATTATTGCTGCTTGATAATTACGCATTATGGCTCCCACTATTTTATTACAGATCCTTAGCCTTCTATCAATCTAAGAGAACCGGCATGGAGGTTCTCCAGTGGGATCGACATCCAATATCATCGAATCACCTGGTTTACCCAAAGAAGTTTATCTCGTAAAAACGATGTATCTCACCATACCAATTGCAATCATACGCAATTAAGGCATCCAATATCACTTCAAGTGACCTTGGGTTTACCTAACAAGCCATCTTGGATCAATAATTATTCCAATTTGCAATCCAATGCAACTATCGAATTCAGTGCTATCAATTGTTGATTTGTGCATTATCACTGGTGTTGAACACATAAAAGTGCAACATTTATATATGATTTTAATACCCCCAGCTCATGTTTTGCTCTCATTTTGTGTAGAATAGGTGCCTTTGATCGTTTCTAGTGTTTTTATGCGTGTGTAGGTTTTTCGAGTCCCGTGCACAAATTTTGTAGGGGTTTGATCCCCGTAGGAACAGATAGATCATCGTCAAGCGGATGATGTACTACCGCCGAGGGGCCCCGTAGTGTTATAGTGAAGAGGAGCACTCAGAGGTAGTGGTACCTGACCACACTCATCGGTACTCGTAAGACTTCCATTTATGTGAAGTGGAGGGCAAAGGGCACCGCACTCCAATATACCCGGCACCGCATTCAAGGAAGTGGAGCACCAATACACTTGCACCGATACCAAAGATGCAATCTCTCGTGGGATTTAAGCAGCACTTCAATCTCGCAAGGGCACGCTCACACCACCACTTCGAGATCATTAATGAGGATGGTATTTAAGGCCATTTGAGGGCAGAGTAAAGGAGTTTTTTTTCTAGGGTTTGTTTTTAGACAATTGGAGAGTTTTCTCTCATATTTTTTCTAGGTTTTATAGAGTAGAGTGCTTAGTTCTTCTTAGATTCCGAAGTTTTTACTGCTTGTAATCTTAAATGGGTTTATATAACTCGGTATTTTCTATGGGATCCCCGTGCTTGAAATTAACCTTGTAATAGGAAGTGTTATTTTCAAGTCTCACCATAACCAGTTTTATTAACCATAAATCGATTCTCGCTCAATGGGAGTTCTAAACCCCATGATAGGGTTCTAATGGTGGAAACTCAATTTTCCAAGGTAATGAAATTTCAATTCCTCTCAGGCTTAAATGGACTGTAGAAGGATAACACTTGTGGAAAATCTTATAAACCTTAGTTTGGCATTTTCTGATAAACGTAAGAGACTCTCGGTACACGTTGTGCTTGATCACACATGCAGGCTAAGAGTCCATGCAAATCATCTGAACAAGTGTTTGTTATTGCGCAATCGTTCTTGTCTTAAAAGAGTTTTTAATGTTACATTTTCTGTCGAAGACCATTCATCAATGGCTCCTAGATGAGGTTGTGAATAAGAGGTGGGTATTACTGATCTGGCCAGGAGGAAAACCAAGTGACCCTATCATTTCACCCTTGTTTAAAAATAGTTAATTTAATAGGTTACTCAATCAACCAATCACAACCCCCAGATTTTACTTTGAACGCATCTTTCGAGAGCAACTCATGATCAATGAAAGAGAGGAAACCACTCCCGTGGAGATGACCAGTGGACTCCCACGCAGAATATAATGCTCGACAACTTTAGTTCCTACGCCTTGGGAATAATTTCAAAGATAAATAAATGCACGGCTAAATCGGTTATCAACTCATGATACGTGCAAGCATCTTGATGCACTCACCACGCCTCTATCCAACATTAACCTTAGGTTTGCCCAATAAGCTAATGAATCTAGTTAAGGCTAACTCACCAATCAGAAAACTCATTTCCATGAATAGAACATGTCCTTATAGAGGAAGGCTTGGGTTTACCTAACAACCCCATTCTCCAAAAGAGACTCTGGTTCACACCATATTAGTAGAAGACGTTAGCCTTAATATTGATAAATGAGGGTTTTTCTTTAGATAAGTCTCATCATTTCATTAGCATGCTTTATCCATTATTCTCATAAAATTATAAGGATAGTTACTCTAACGTGGCATGATTATGGACATTCTAAAATCAATTCCATGAGCCATAATGGAATTGACTTGGTCAAACCTAGGGATATCCATGATTATTACAACCCTTTAAAATGAATTAAATTTATAATCTTTAAGGTCTTCTTTATTGGTACCTCCTCCACACTTTTCTCCTTGCATCTACCAACTAATCATAATCTAATGTAATCTAATTACATACATTTAATAAAAAGAACCTTAAGTTACATTTGAGGGGGATTTAGATGAAAAGAGAAGTACATAGAGAAATTAGAGAGTGGTAAGGACATGCAGGCCTTATTTTCCTAAAAATAAATAATAATCATATGTAGTATGCTCAATCATCATTGGGCAAAGTCAATAATCATCCATCACTATAACATACACCCTTAAACATGCATTCTCTAATGCAATTCATTGAAAGTTAATGATAATGGTACCACATGGTTTCAAAAGAATATTAAAAGGTTTTTCAACACTTGAAATAAAAAATGATCCATATTGTTTTGCTCAACATTTGAACTATATCCTCAATTCAACCCTTGAACTAAAATTGTCCTACATCCATTTGTTCACCACTTGAACAATACCGATCCAACAACTTGAATCAGTCTGATCCAACATCTTGAATCATGAACCCTATTCAACCCTTGAATTATTAACCCGATTCAACTCTTGAATCAGAAGCCCGATTTTATTTTAATAACCTCCAATTGGTTCAACATCTTGAACCATAATCTTTTATTAACTCCTTGAATCGAAAATTTTCCAAAGGGACGTTTTGTCTAAAGTTATCTCATAGGTAATTTCAACATGGTTTTTGAAATCCATGATTATAGAAAATTTTAAAGCTGAACGATTCAGTTTTAACTCACACATTTCTATTTCAAACATATTAAAGTAACGTGTTCGAAACTTGTCCAAAACCATAAAAGAATGGAAATAAACAAGGCACCAGCAACACTTAATGTCCAAAGTTGGGAGTGGGTTCAAAACCTTATTGTCAATCCTCACGTTGCAAACATCACTACGTTGGGAAGGATCAACGTCACATCACGTCTTGTCATGTCATATCACTTCTCATCACATGACATCACGTCTTGTCACGTCACGTCTTGTCATGTTACGTCACCATGTCGAGACGTCGGGACGTTACAACGTCGCGACGTTTTCTTGGTTCTGATGAATAAAGTCATGACGTTGGGCGCCAACGTCAAGGCGTTGTTGGAAATTTATGAGCAACGTCATGATGTTGGGCACGAACATCGTGATGTTGCTGGGTTTTCCAGCAAAAGGAAAATCATAAAAATCCCATCTTTGGTACTTTTGATCACTTCCAAGTTGTTCCTTCTTCATATAAGCCATCCTAGATCATCTCATGACCATATACATGAAGAACAACATTGGATCTACACCTTTTTAAACCAAAATCTCATGTCTAAGCTTTGAAACACACCCAAAAAACCGAAAACTCTCAACAATGAACCGATTTTGATGCACACAAGGTTGCTCTGATATCACTGAAGGGTTTCATGGGTGGCAACACTTGACAAGGAAGCGGAAAAAAAAAATCCCAACAAAAACCCATCCTAAGACCCCTTGTAGCATCAAATTCGATTCTATAACAAAGAAAATGGTGAAGGATTACCTTGTTTCGGTTCCAAAAATCGAGCTAGTGGTCGGGGTAGCTTTAGACCGAAGCTAACCAAGTCCTAGGTTCGCCTCTAATGGTATCCACGTGAGGATCGGGTCAAAACCAAGACAATGCAGGTCTCAAAGGTCCCAGGCCGTCAAGTCCCGATTCGAAGAGGAAGCCAAAAACCTGAGTCTCTCAAACCCTAGAACAATTTCTTGGAGATGAGAGAACAAAAATGGCTTTGTATCATGAAATCTTTAAAAGTCTTCTTTAGGGTTTTTCCATAATGTTTCTTTTATAGGAAAACCCTAACATATGAAATGACCAAAATACCCCTCACCTTTAGTGATAATAGGCTACATGCATCCCCATGCGTTATGGCTTGTTCCTTCACAGTCCTAAGTTGAGGAACAAGCCTAAGCCTGTTATCTCTCAAAGTGAGGGCTTTCAAACCCGGGATTCTACAAATCCTGTGACATTCCATTGTCGAGAATAACTCCCTCATATCTGGATCACATCCAAATCCATTTCATATTAGCCCCCCACTCTTCTAAGTGTGTGACCCATTAGGTTCCTAAGAGTGTTGGAAACTTGATTCAACTATTGAATCAAGTGCAAGTTAAGAGCGCAGCTAGCAAATACATCATGACCTCCAATCGATCAAGAGTCGCTGGTTTGACCGTATACCCTTTCCATAGACAAATACTCATGTAATTCTCCTTTCACCTTACCCTACTTGGTTCGTGAGTATAGACAATGTGTAGCTTCCTACTAGATTAGTTATGCCATACCTAGCCCAAGTGATATTTGATCTCGTGTCAGATTCATCACTCATCGCTTATGCACTCAAGACACTCCTCATGGTGCATTTTCACTCTAGTTAGAGATTCCCGAGTAATGATTCTAAATAAGAGGCCTGTATACCCTCCTTTATTGGGAGTGGTGAATCTTTGTCGCTACTTCAATTACCTTCAAACACCTAAAACTATATCCAATCCTCATCCAATGAGTGACCTCTAAGAGGCAACATGGATTAAGGTCAAAGTACAGAATCAACATCCAAGATATCCTTAAGCACCTCAAGTCTAAGGATATTTGCACCATTGCTATGATGAGACAATCATCCACATTTAAATGTATTATCCATATGATTGTCTCATGACAGCTCGACAAAATTTAGCTACTCTTAGCATCCACATGTCAACCTCGTATCAACTCATGATCACAATGATAAGACCTACCGCCGATCCTAATCAAAGAGTATGATACATGTGCTAGTCTCGTCTGCATCAACAATGTCCGGGCTATAATCCTATGACTAAGGATAATTAGATATCAACATAATTGCACATGATAGGAATCTTATTATCATGATCCCATCATGATTTCCTTCATGCTATGTTATAGTACTACGGACTTCATTAATCATTAAAGATTTTATATCAATTCAACTTATGAATATCAAATTAACTAAGAAGCCTTCATATTAAATAATATAAGGTGCATACAATAAGTGTTAAAGAAATCACCTTTAGAGCACTTCTCTAACAGCTATAACAACTTAGTCTCTTGTAGATGCTTGGTGTCGTCAAGCGTTTTTCGTTGGATTTCACGAAACATGTCGTCGTATATAGCTCATCGGTGTTACCCATCAACGGCTGACTTCTTGAAGTCACCAATCTTTGATATGTCGTCAAGCATTCTTTAAGCCAAAAGGCATCACATCATAGTAGTATAACATGTGCGGTGTAATGAATGTCGTTTTCTCTACGTCAAGCGGGTGCATGGGAATTTGATGATACCTAAAGAAAGCGTCTAGAAACGACACTATTCCATGCCCGACTGCGGCATCAACAATTTGGTCTATACGTGGTAAGGGAAGTTACTCAAAAAGGCCTTCTATCGAGGTCAAGTAGAATCTACACATACTCACCACTCACCCCCTTTCTTTGGAACCACCACGATATTGGCTAGCCATTCAGAGTACTTCACTTCCTTAATGATGCCTTCCCTCATCAAGTTGTCTACTTCCGTTTGAATGATCTGTTAGCGATCAAGGTGTAATCGCCTCACTTTCTATCTTACTGGTTTAGCCGCAGGGATAATATTTAGCTTGTGAGAGGCAACCGTCAGGTTAATCCCAATCATATCTGAGTGGCTCCAAAGTAAACATTCTATATCATTCCAACAACATGGTTGTAACCGCTCCCTTCATTGGACGTGAAAGAGTTTATGTAAAGGGAACTTTATGTCCACCAACGCATTTTCCATGGGATCCACAAACAGCGGATCCTTCTCTTCCGCCTCGATCCGGGGGTGACTTTAACTTTGATTACTACGAGGAGGTTTGATCTCCGAGAGGAGAATTTTTAGCGTTCTTCTCCCCTCTCTATTCCTGCATAGATAGTTGATAACACTGCCGTGCGGCCAGCTGATTACTTAAAAGGTCAACCTGCCCAACGTTAGTCAAATAACCCGAATTACTGGGTGGTAGGTTATGCATAAATTTCATCGAAAGTGCAAACTAGGCCGCCCCGTTATAGCGCTAGGCGGCCCCAAGTCTTCGACGATTGAGAACAGAACCTGTTGAGTCATTAGCCCAACTTTTACAAGGAGCATAACATCTCCTAGAGTTACAGTAGCTGCACCATTAAAACCAAAGAGGATTCGCTCGGCTGAGTTCACCCCACCTAAGGAAAGCTTCATCTGCTTGACGGTAGGCAGTTCCAACAAGTTTTCCGCACTGCCAGGATCTATGAGTACCGTGTGCACATCAAAACTGTTAATACAAAGGGTGAGTACCAATCCATCATAGTGGGGCACAATAACCCTGTTCGGGTGTATAAGAGGAAAGGATATGGAGCCATCTATTGGCTTGGTTTCTTCATGTCTGCTCTCTACGTGGATAGCATTTATCCGGGCCTTAACGGTGGTGGCTCTCGGCTTCTTTGCTAGCGTCGACCGATATCGGGTCGCCGACGATTAACCCAATATATATTTAATGGCCTGGCCTAAATTCCAAATGAGGTTGTCGCAATGGCCGTAATCCTAACCCGCTACCGCCTCGATTCCACCCCCCGTACACTTCTCTGATATACCTCCCCGAGGTGTCCCCTTTTGATAAGCGTTTTCCACCACATAAACTTCAGTCATAGCGACTCGCTTGCCTCATGTCCATGATCTCTATGATAATCGCATCTCAAGACTGTTTCTTTGGGGAGGGATTTGTTTGATCAGGTCGTCATTTAAACTCTTAAGGTCGAATGATGGGCAACGACCTTTCATAAGAGACATTCAGGGGAGTGAATTACGGGAACTCTATCTTCTTTTTTTTACTGATCAGGATATCGCTTTCGGTCTCTGCTCTGACCATCCTTGGATTCAAACGGCTTCTTCCCAGATGACATATTTCCTTCGACCGACTGGTTTGTAATCATGATGATCTAGATTGTTATGCGAATATTGTCCTCCATCATTTAGTACTTATTAGCCCGCCTGTATAATTCTTCCATTGTTGTTGGCGGGTCTAAAGACAGTGATTGGAAGAAAAAAGTAGAAGGCCCGAGGCTTCTCCTAAAGTTTTAGAGGACTGCATCCATGTTGTACGACTCTATCTGCTGGACAACTTGCCCGAACCTCATTGTGAAGTCACGAATAAACTCTTCTTCATGTTTGAGAATTGTTTGTAAGGAGCTGATGTTCCTTTTTTGTCTCACTGAATAAAGATACTACGATACGAATGCCCCTCATAGTTCATTGAACAAGTTTATCAGTTACTGGAGCTGGGAACTGCCAACGCAAGACCTTGCAAGCTACTAGGGAACACTTTACACGCTGGTAATCATTAATGGTGATTTAGATCATCACCGATTATAATGGAGCATATGGATCGTGAAGGGATAAGCATAACTATTGAATGTGGCAAAAGTCAGTATGACAACTACGAGGCGGCTCATAATCATGATGAAGAGAGTATGTCATCGGTATGCTAATTGCTACTTCGTTAGCTTACATGTAGAACGGTCGGGCTCCATTAGTGCCCAAAAAGTGCTATTTTGAACCCTATTTATTATAGGTTTTGAGTGCTTTTTGTATACCAATCATTCTAATTAACCCGATTTACACATTAAGGTCCCTACTATTTTACTGATCGCGATTTCAGGCAAATTTTGCGCTTTTATGAGCTAATCATGCCAACATTGTCGAAGCTCGATCCCAAACATGAAGAATTCGGAGTCAAACTCCACGATCATAGATCAAAGACCAAGAGGAAAGAAGAGCAGAAAATAGAAGAAAAAATGGAAGCAGGAGAAACGGAATGAAGGTCGAAATTTCCGCTACGCAGAATCTTTTCGCCTATCATAGCTTAAATCACCGTGCATAGCTTAAAAATTTCAATTTTCGCTTTGGTGATCATTTTTCTGATGATAATAAATTTCCTATCATAGCGAATTTTCTATGATAGCAAAATCAATTGCAGGCATAGCGAAAATTGTCTGCTCCTGCTTTTGATCCAAACGACTCCGTTTTTGGTTTTTCTCATTTCTACCCTCACTGTAATTATTCTAGTTTGGTTATTTTGGTATTTCACATGTTTGTAAGGCTATATAAGCCACAAACACTGCTGACCTAAGTTTTAGTTTTTGGAAGGAACATACGGCCCCCGTTTTGGCCCTCATTTTCTCTTCTCTCCTCTCTCACTTTCTGCTGCCAAACACCTCCAAGGATGACAACTCTCGAGGATGACGCCAAACCACTTCCTCCTTGAAGGAAAAGGTCGTCGTGTGGATCCTGCTGGTGGTTCCCCTGTTTTTCACGCAGCAGGTTTTGACATTTTGGTTCCCAAATTTTCAACTCTAGGTTTAAAGCTTTTGATGTAATTTCTCTTTGGCCAATAATACTTGGCAAGATTTTTAGGTTCAGTACCTAGCTTTAGATACACTGATACCCATTAGTTGCCATTTACGAGCCACTGCATGTAGGTTAAGGGGTTATATTTTCACTGTAGATGCATCCTCTTTAATCAATACTTGGTAATCTTTTAGGGTTCAGTGGATGCTTATTATTAGATCCACTGAGATTCATTACTGCCTTACAAGCTTCCGCTGTAGAAGACAATAAGAGCAGAGAATTTCACCTGAGAAACCACAAATGCTAAATAAATGCTTTCTATCAAAGGAAAATTATTAGGTTTAGTTTTAAAGTTAAATGAAGACCCTGGCTCGAGATGACTATGTCATCCCTCCCTAACGAGGAAATGAACTCTGTGGACCTCTCATTAGCTTTAGATCTTAAACCCAGCGGCCCAATGCTTCAAGGAGTTCTTTTTATATTTTATTTCATTCTTTATTTTCGCCTTGCAAACCATCAACTCCCCCGTTTTTGGCCCAAACCTTAAAATCCAAAATCAATTCACCCATTTTTTACCACCTAAATCACGGTACGAAGAAAACCCATCCCTCGTGTTCGACCCTAGACCACTATAACGAAAACTTGACTACGCGTGGGAGGAAGCCAGATACAAATTTTGTTGATTCCGTATCACTCCTACTGCGGGCACGACCAAAATGGCGCCGTCACGGATGGGTGCCTAAGTGCATTTGACGAGCCAGTGGAACACGGTGATCCCCATCACAAGTTTTGGTGAATTTCTTTATATTTCATTGTCATTTTTTCGCTTCAAAAAAAAAAAAGGTTGTTGCAGATCCGTTTTCTCGCGGTTGTTCGGTAGCTTCCGACATACCGGATTGGTGATTTTTCTTAGTGGTTTGAATTGAGAGCAAATGGAACCCCCACATGAAGAGCAATACAGTCAGGAGAGAAACCCTAGGGCATATATGTCAATGAGGGATTACAGAAACCAGCCATGGCAAAGTCAGCAACCCGTGGAGAGGAATCCAAATGAATATAGGTCTATGAGGGATTATAGAAACCAATGGATGAGTTCACCATATGGTAGTGCTTACAACCATAGTTGGGGGAATCACACAAATTCCTCATGGGAATCAAGACCTCCACAATATGCACCTCCTGAACCTCCATATTATGCCTCCACTTCTCAGCGCCAGCTGAAGAATCACTCAACCCCCATCCCCGCTTTCTGAATGCTTTTATCCCTGGAATTGAGCAACTAGTGGATAATTTTTACAAAGGAGTAAAGGACAAGGATCGTCTGTGCCAATCAGAAACCGACACAAAGAGAGAGCTCCTTAAACAAGGAATGATGGGTTCCAAAAGCCGCAAATTGATCAAAAATTTGACATCCCAGAACCATCTCAGCTCACCACCCATTGTTTCATCAAGCGAGGAGAATCTGGAGGAAGAGTGCTTGATTGAAACAATTTTGGGTGAGCAGGCTCAACTGCAGCCTCAGGAGGAATTGAAAGTGGAATCAGCAGAAGCTCCTGAGGAACTGCAGGAAGCCCTAGAATCTTGTGCTACTGTTTGTCCATGGGAGAAAGAAGAAGAAAATCACCCGCTTTGCCACCGAGGAGGGCAAGGAAAGGGAAGAAGTGATAACCCCAAAAAGCTTATCCTTCACCTAAAACCCCATAAATTTGGATCCAAGTGCCTACTACCCAACCCCAAATAGCCCACCGCCAAGCATACATACCGCTAACACCCACAAAGCAACCTCAAAACCCGCAAAGACCCTTCCCAAAGCTAAGTCCAACCGCACCGCTCGCTATGCAAACTTCAAGAGATTAGTGGCCTCTGTACAGAATTTTGCCACTACATAAAAAACAATGGCAGCTGCTCACATCGCATGGCACAGTGGATGGTTCGGGTTAGGAGCACCCAAACCTAAGCATTTCTAATCTCCCCCCACTTTTTGTTTTATTTTATTTTATTTTATTTTATTTGCTTTCAGCTAATTTTTCTTCTTAGATTTTCTAATTTTTAGTTAATTTTTGTTTTAGATTAATTTTTACTTTTTATGAAATTTTTCTTAATTTTTTTATTAATTTTTTCATTTTGTGTAAATTTCAAGCCTGATCAAGAAATTGTGGAAGAAAGGAGAAAATTTTCGCAACCAGCCAACCAGGCTCAGAGTGGTAGCTTAAATTGAATTTTCGCTATCATAGAGAAATTTCGCTATGATAGCGAAATGGCGTACAGATGGTTCCCATATAAGACAAAATAGTGCACAGTAACAGGTAAAAAAAAATTGTTTTGTTTTTTTAATTTATTTTTATTATTTTTATTTTTAATTCAATATATATATATATATATATATATATATATATATATATATATATATATATATATATATATATATATATATATATATATATATATATATTTATTTTTCTTTTCTTTTTTTTTTTTTTAAAATTGTTCTATAAAAATAAATAAAAATAAAATAAAATTTTTTATTATTATTTATTATTTTATTTTATTTTTAATTTTATTTTATTTATTATTGCGGCCCATTCATAATAAATCGCTTATAGCGTATTTCCTCGCTTGAGTAATAGCGAAATTTTCGCTATTGTTGCGAAAATCCCCACTGTTTTGCATGCCGATTTTGTTTCGCTCATAACTTTTTCATCCAAGCGTGCTTGGTACCGTTGAAAGCGAGAGTGTAGAATCCAATATCCAGAAAAGAACATTTTTGAAATTATTATGAAGGTATAATTTTAAAAATGCTCTAACTCGGTCACTCTTTTCCCTCTCTTTTCTTCTCCTAACTTGTCTGCTTGAAGCCCAAACGGAGTGAATACTGCGGTCGACGGAAAGCTTAAGTGGCATCCTATCCAACAACGATCATTATCTCATCAGTAGGGTAACACTTCCTTCCCTAACTTTCCACCGAGCCCCATTTCGAACACCCGAGATGCCTGGGTCAGGAGTTAACGAAAGCAAGCCGACTTTTTGTATTTATGTTTTTGTTACTGCTATTTTGAGTAAGCCCATTTTGTATGTTCCAAATGGCTTTTCAGTTCCCCATAAATTGTTATGTCTGTTAGAACTTATTAACAATCCATTTTGCAACCAAAATTCTGTGTTTTGCCTAGCCTATAGTTTGTAAAATTGAATTTTGTCCACCCTATTGATGTTAGATTGGTTCCATGCTTAGCTGAGTGGACGATCGCTTGAACTCGGTCGAAGCCACCATTTTTCTTCCACCTTTAACTAACCACACACACCGAGCACATTAGGTTTCAATGATAGGGTCAGAGGAACTCACAAGAACCTCCTTTACTTTGCAATAACCTATCCTAGTGTTGTTGACTACCTTTAATAGGTTAAGGACCCCTGTGGAAAGAAGGCCAATGCGTCTTCGGAAAAAAAGAAGAAGAAGAAGAAATAAAAAGAATAGAAAAAGAAAAAGAACAAAATTACAACGCTTTGCCTTGAAACCCGAACACGGTCCGAGGGGTATATGGCGAAAGTCTTTAAAGCCTGGTGCCCTAAACCTTCACTGGTTGGGAGTCACCGACTTAGTGTTCGCTATATGGGTGGATGGGTGGAGTTTAGCAAGTTGTGTGCTGGAGTCTCAAATCACCAAGTCCGTGAAACCTCGAAGAGTTTGTGGTCGAAAGATCTTATGACTTGGTGCCCTAAGCCTAATTAGTTGGGTGGTTCATTGGTAGATCCTCATATACATGGACTTTGGTGAGCCACTTCAACATTGCACCCTACAAACACAAAAAGAATTGTGGAATGTGAGGGTCCCCACTATTTAGGTCAAGTTAGCATGCGAAGCCTGCAAAAGAGCTAGGTTTGGGGAGAGTGCAATTTAGCGCTTATTGTTGAGAACTAATCAAACAAACACTTAGATTTTGGTGGAAGCTTCTCGCTTGATTCACCAAGAAGGAGGCTCTTTTAATACTTCTATTTTTGTATATACCATTCTCTCATTATAGTTATCGGACAAGGTTTTTTATGATTTTTACTTAGGGTTAGGCATTACTCATTCACAACCTTTTTGAAATACCATTTTTGTGAACATTATTTTGTTATTGTTTTGTATGTTCTCTCTTTCTTTCTTTCTTTCTTTCATTTCTAAGGGACTAGCAATGTGTAGGTTAGGGGGTGTGATTAGTGCCCAAAAAGTGCTATTTTGAACCCTATTTATTATAGGTTTTGAGTGCTTTTAGTATACTAATCATTCTTAATTAACCCGATTTAGCCACATTAAGGGTCCCTACTATTCTACTGACGTGATTTTTGTGGCAAATTCTGTTCTTTGCGAGCTAATCATGCCAACATTGCTGAGTTTGATCCAAACATGAAGAATTCGAGTCAACCTCAACATCATAGATCGTGGTATCAAGAGGAAAGAAGAGCGTAAATGTAAGAAATGGAAGCAGGGAGAAATGGAATAAAGAGCTAATGGAATGTTGAGCCGAAATTTCATACTGCGAATTTTCGCTATCATAGCGAAAATTACTGTGCATAGCGAAAATTTCAATTTTCGCTATGACTGAATTTTCGCTATGATAGCGAAATTTCCCTATCATAGCAAATTTTCGCTGGCGATAGCCAAAAATCACTCCTGCATAACGAAAAATTTGCCTCCTCCTCGTTTTTGATCCAAACGACTCCTTTTTGGTTTTTCTCATTTCTACCTCACCGTAATGATTCTAGTTTGGTTATTTTGGTATTTCACATGTTTGTAAGGCTATATGGGCTTTACTGTAAAACACCGTTGACCTAAGTTTTAGTTTCTCTTGAAGGAAATATACGGGCCCCTGCTGGCCCTCATTTTCTCTCTTTCTCTCTCCTCTTTCTCTCACTTTCTCTTGGTTTCCAAACACCCTCCAAGGATGATAAACCCTGAGGATGAGCGGCTAAAACCACTTCCTCCTTGAAGGAAAAGGTCACTGGGGTAGATCCTATAGTCATTGGTGGTTCCCCTCGTTTTCACGCAATATGTGCTTGAAGATTTTGGTTCCTAAATTTTCAACTCTAGGTTTAAAACTTTTTGATGTACTTTCTTTGGCCAATACTTGGCAAGTTTTTGAGTGTCTGAGCGATTCTAAATTTTTAGATACACCTGATATATCCATTAAGGCATTTACTTGTTAACGAGGAAGTTAAGGGTTATATATTTTCACTTTTAGCGCATCCTCTTGATCAATACTTGCAATCTAGGTTCCTGATGCTTATTATTAGATCCACCGAGATTCATTAGTCAGTCTCACGAGTCATCGTTGGATGGGTCAAAGTGATAGATCTTCACTGTGAGGAACCATAAATGCTAAACAAACAAGTTTCTATCAAAATGAAAATTATTAGTGGCTTAGTTTTTAAAGTTAATGGAACTGCCTGAGAGATTTCATATGTCATCCTCCCCAACGCGAGGAATGAAACCCTGGACCTCCTCATTAGCCTAGATCTAAACCCAAGTGGCCCAATGCTTCAAGGAGTCTTTATATTTCATCACTTTATTTTCACCTTCCAAACCATCAACTCCCCACGTTTTTACCCAAACCTTAAAATCCAAATCGAATTCACCATTTTTGACTTCACTCAATCATTTGGTAACAAGTAAAACTCATCCGCGTGCTCAATCTCTAGACCACCACATGGCACGTAAAGAGTTTGACCACGGCAGTAGGAGGAAGTTTAGATACAAATTTTGTCGATTCTCGTATCACCCTTACCGCAAGACGAATCATGGCCCGCACACGCGGACGCAAGAGGCATCGTGGCATCATGCCTATAAGAAATACTTCCGGTCTCGCATCGGCAAGATCGACACGTTCCCAAGGCCCTGAACTAGCTAGTTTTGACTCATGCTTGCTTATCTCCTTGCCCTACGGGACGGGCCACTAACGAATATCATCTAAGACATAGCGTTGCAGCGCCTCAGCTATCAGCCTCAGGTTCCCTCAAGTATCCTTTGCCAATGAGAGACTCAAAGGTGAATAACTACTCAAAGACAACTCATCTGTCAGTATTGCATCACATGGACAATGGACTCCTTCCCCCATTGCAGCGATTAGAAGCACATCTCGACCGTTATATGGTACATCTTTCCAAGATTGCGGCTTTTTTTATCTCGTCGGCAACTATCGCTCTCCCACGCAAAGCTGCCATGCGTGGCTTTACAAACTCCTTCATCTACCTTGCTTCCTTCTCCTCGTTTCCCTCTCTAGGTCTTGACACCAATGGAGGAATTTGTCCTTTAGCAAGTGGATCATCGGATTGGTTGACACTATGATTGCTTTAGGCGAATTCGGTTTGAAAAGGGGAACCGACAGAGTTATAGGCGACGAAGGGCTAGTAGACAATAGTTGCAGCCAAGCCTCTGTAGTTTCAGGAACGAGACTTTTTGTTCACTTCCACAAACGGCGCCAATTGTTGTTACCTTGATTGTCTAAACTAGGCATCGCTGGCGACAAACTCAGAAGGGCGATTCGCGACTTCCAGGTCGACCGCTCTCGATGATTGGTCAGGCCATGGAGGCAGGCAGCAAGGCGGTGTGCAATTCAAATCGCTTACCTTCCCATCGTGGGATCTTCCTGGATGAGCAGAGTGGTTCACGAACCTACATGATTTTAGAAAAGAAAATCTCTTAATCTAGACAAAATTCCTTTCCCTATCAAGGATTAATTTCTTCCATATCAAGGATTAATCCTTTCGGGAAATAATGGATTTGGACACTGGGAAATCCGTTGATAAATATCGTTTGCATATTTTTCGCATTCGTATCTTTTTCCATAACGAACTTCCCATACGTGGTAGGATGGTCGACTGGGGTACTTAAAATTCTAGACGGGCTGCCTAGGAGCTAGTCCATGGGAAGACTAGCGCTGGAGCTGCGCTATGGGCCCATTGAATACGGGTCTAAAGACCATGGTACCCACAATGATATTTAAATAATTACCAAATTACTATTTTATTCAATTTGTATGTTTCTTATTTAACAAAAGTCTATGTTATTACCACGTTTTAAAACCGTATGGAACCGCCGATCGGATCATCTTTATCGATCAAGAAATCCAGTCCCATTCAATAAAACCGCTTTGATCTTGAACCCAGGAGGCTAACGAACCGTGGAACCGCCTAAACCGATAAAAATTTGAAATGACGCCATTTCGATGCTTTTTGCACCAAAACGACGTCCTCTTTGGATCCTCCTCGAATCTCTTCTGCTACGCGCCCACTTCTCTGTCATTCCTTTTATCAACATCGCAGGTACATATGTATTTATTTTTGTAACGAGATATGAAGATTTGATCACTGCCACCATTTGCGTCATTTATGAAATTTAAAAAAATTTAATGAAGTATTATCTTGCTATTTATGAAATGGGAAAATTGGATTGACTTGGAAAATAATTTAAAATAATATAAAATCTGATTTATTTTAGAGAGTCTGACATAATTTTATTTGGAAATTCTATTTGACATATCTATATGTTCCTTACATATAATATCATGTCAAACAAAGTTGCCTTTTAGAAAATGTTTTAAGAATGAGTTGAGATTTTCAATGAAATATATTCAATGTGATTTATTAAAACAAAAATGGAAAATATAAAATTATTTTTAATTTTAATAATATATAAATTTGTATGTTCAATCACCGGTTTGACCACTGAATTTTCCGGTCCAGTCCCAAAACATTGGTTATTATCAAAGACTTTGTTTCGAAAAAAATATGCATTTGAGAAAATTTTTATTATAACATCATAAGTTTTGCTTGAAAAAATGTAATTCTATTTATATTTCATCCATTATTTCTTTCATTTTAGTTTTATGTCTAATTCAAAATGTAATTATTTATGTCTAATTCATTTTTTTTACAATTAATTACTTTGTTACAATGTAGTAAATGTCTAATTCACTTATTATTATATTTTTATATTAGCACATGTACACTTACTCATTTTTATAAATGGGTTAAAAAATTATGTATAAATATGTAAACATTAAAAACTGATATTTTCAAGATTTGGTGAACATGCATAAGAATTTTTCCATAATAAATGACACAAAAAGTGCAAGATCATAACTTTTTCTTAAGTGAAATTTGAAAGTTTGATGTACAAGGATGTAAAAAAAGCCTTCCAAAAATAAAAGAGTGAAAAACTGGATGTAAAAAGAAAGTTGGGAGTAATCATTTACATAACATAGAAAAACTATTTTTCCTTTTCTATAAAATTTTATATGGATGTAATAGATATTTTCTAAAATAACATATATGATATGGATGTAATAGATACTTTCTAAAATAACATATATAATATTTTTTCTATAACAATATACATATATAAATTAGAAACAAGGATAAACATATTTTATGTTAGTGCTTATTTTTTGTTACAGTGCTTTTGTTCAAATCTAAAAGACTTTGAGCTTTCTTTAGAGAAAAGCATAGTAAGAATTTCTTCCATTCTTTTATCTATTATTTGAATTTCTTTGTGCTTTTTATTGATTGTTTCGTTTTTTTTTTTTAATTTTGACAAGCATAATTCTACTTTGGAATTTTGTCTTTTCATATGTAGGTGATTGTTTTGTATGAAGTGTACTTACTTTCAAGTCATCCTTTCGAAGCAATAGACCAAATTTGAGAAGAGTTTTTATCAAAATCATTTTCAAATATAAAATTATATTGAGATAAAAATTTCTTTTTCATATAATCATAATTATTTTCATTTCACAGGTTAAATCCATGGGTTTAAAGGTTATTCTACCTATTTGTTGGGATTTGTTATCTCTTCTTACTACAAAATGGGCTGAAGGGATACAGAAAATTATGAAAAGAAGAAGACTTGGAATTAGATGAACAACTTAAGCGTTTGAATAAGCCAACAGTGAAGACTATTAAGGAAAAATAAAACTATACCTAGATTAAAAAAAAAAAACTACACCTAGATATTGCTAAATTATTAAGAAATTAAAAAATAAATTAATAAAATTATTTTATTGTATGCAGACAAAATATGAAGATATATATGATTGTGTGGACTTCTACAAGCAACCTGCATTTGATCATCCTTTATTGAAGAATCATAATTTTCACTCCTGAGGTTTGTTTTAAATTCTGATTTCTATATGAACACACAAATTTGTGTATTGTATTGAGAATTCATTTTTATTATTTTCTATATATTATGTGATTTTATTAGCATGTTGGGCAATCAATTATATTATTTGGATTATAAAATAAAATATTTTTTAACAAAAAACAATGGTACAATAGTTTTTTAATTAAGGACGTTGGATATGTATCTTCTTAACATTATTAATCTAGTAAAAAATAAAAAATATAGACGTAAAAAAATAAACCCTTCCTAGGAGTACCCTAAAAAGAGAGGAACCTTTCTTCTCTCAAGACATTTGGGGTTAAGATGAAAATGTGTTTCATTAACTGTAAGTACTAACTACATGGACGGCTTCCAAGTTGTGAAGTAGCAGAAAGAAATTGGGTTTTGAATAAGATAACATTTCTTTTCATTTTTCATTTTTTTATTTAAAATTTTAAAAGTAATAAGAAAGAGTTGTTAAACTTTATCTTGCATTGGAGGACTCAGGACTTATAGAATTGCCACTACAGTAGAGTATAACCTCCAGATAAGGTGTCTTTCATGCCTAGGAACAACGGAATACTCAATCATTACCAAACCATGACCAATAAAATCCTTCATGGTCCAAAATTTTAATTATAAATCATGAATAAAATTTTATTATGATAATCTTGGTGCAGATGTACAACATCAATTCCTAGAAGAGTAAGCCTAAAAGAAGGTTCCAAAGGTGAACATTGGAATAGAGGGGGCGAAGGATGTCCGTTGAACAGTACTTATAAGGAGAATTCACAAAGTTGGATCTTATTAGAGCCAAAGTCTATTCAGAGATGTATGCTTCAAAATTGATCCTCTTCTGGATGATAAACTAATACCCATGTGTAAGTTATAAGTTCTTTACTATAAAATAAAGTTGATTAAATGTCAAATGTATTTCCAATTTTTTTATTTTTTTACCATTATTTTTTTAAATATAAAAAATAAGAGTAGGAAAATTGAGTAAAGGTGAATTCAGGTTAAATTGATATTTACATTGTATTGTCTAGTATGCCGGCTCGAAATAATGCAAGTTATCAATTACGAAGGAGTTGGAGCAGAACGTAATGTATGGAATATTCCTGTCCAAGCTTCTCAATACACTTCAGGTCGAATAAAGATTAATAATGGTGCTGAAAGCATAGAAGTTGGATGGACGGTAATTGCACAAGATTTTGCTCTATATCTATATAGACACACACATATATGCATATTTGGGTTTATTTAATAAAACGTCTATTATATTTACTCATTTTGTGTTTCAGGTGAATCCAGGTTTATATGGTGACAATCGAACCTACTCTGTATATTTATACCAATGTAAAAATTTTGTTCAATCTAGACGCAACAGCAATTATATACTTTAACAGGTGGACGAATACATATTGAAATTTCTATATTTATTTATTCTTTTCACCATAAGCGCAGGCTGGTGAATCGCATTGTTTCAATGCACAATGCGGATATGTACAACTCAATCCAAATATACCTGTGGACGGGACTATTGATCCAGTTTCATCATATGGTGGAAAGTCAAGTTCAATAACTTTATCTATTATTGTCAAGGTGTGTGACAATTTTCTTTTCTTTTACTTTTTATAATTAGTGATAAAATTAATTATATCCTTTCCGCTTCCTCCTTTTTAACGTAGGACGGGTGTCGAATAACTGGCTTTCAATTCAATGACCCTCCTGTCGAGTTAGGTTCTGGGCCGTTTCCAATTATTCACCAATTTAGGGAAACACAGCTACTCAAGCAGAGTGGGAGGAGAGGTATTTAGCCCACCGGATGTCCTTGCACTGAATGGGTTCTGGCCATAATATAAGATCTAGTACTGGTTTTGAGATGAACGTGAAGTTGGGCCATTATGTAGTAATAATACCGTTATAAGCCCTCCATGACCTAGACTACTTTAAGGATGATAAATATCATTACGATGCTGACAATCGAGGAGAGTTGAAGGTGGCCACATTGATCTTTATGGTGGCCCCAGGAAAGGACTGGAAATTGACATTAGACTCAATTTCTTTTGTTTTGTCTACTGATGTTAAGTGAATAAAGTTATGCTCCTAAGCACCATTTTGAGCTGATATCTTAAAATTTCACAATTATTTATATCGTTTGTTCTTTCAAAAGCATGCCCAGTTGTTTGGGACTGCTGGTACCGCATATGCCTAACAAAAATTTGAACCTCAAAGCACAGTATGACTGGCGTGACATATCAGTAAATACCGTCCACTTTTTGAACTATCTCCTTGAAACCTTTGCAAAAATTGAAATATTTCTTTAACAAAAAAAATCTGCCATTAGTCTAATTTTTATAGTATAATATATTATTATTAAATAACATTACAAAATGAGTGAAATAATTTATTTTATAGGCGTAGGCTGTCATCACATTTATTTTATAGGTTGATTCCACATTCATTGAAAAAATATCAACCTTCCTAATAGTTTCTACAATACCAACCCTATAACCACTCTAATTTCACAAGGGTGTCAACTGGCTTTCTTCCTTCCCGTACTTCACGTCTATAATCTACTTCAATAAAGCATCTCCGTTAGTGGCTTATCTCTAATCAAGGACAAACCAATTCAAAAAAGAGAGACTTCTAATGCCTCCTCATAGGTTCAAGATTTTTGAGAAAGCATTCAATTTTAGCATGAACAAGCAGAATCAATACTTGTTCTCATGCATTTCCAATTTTTGGAAAAATGATAAAAATGTCTCAAGATAAGGAATGATAGTCAGAAGAAAGAAATTAGAAGAGAAAGAAGTCATTGGGAACTTAAAGTCCATTAATTGATTGCAAAAGTTGTATATGTTGGTTCAAATTGGTACCTATAAAGTCAATGAGACTGATAAGATAATTGTTCATCTGAGTTATCATGGTGGGTAAGGAGTGCATGTTAAAGAAGATTGGTGAATCATACTGAATAGAAACTTATTTTTCACACAGTTACCCAGCAGCACACCAAACTTGAAAGGTGTTCATATCACTGCTAATGAGAATAAGCAATTACAGTATCTTTACAAAAGCAACATCTCTTTGATATGAGGTGCCAATACCCATGTAAGATTTGTTAGAAGGTTGAACCCAATAGTTAGAATGGGCATGCAGTCAAAGTTCAAACCATTTAAATTCTGGCACATTATGAATATATAATCACACCTCTTCTTGTAAAGGAGTGTCAGGTGGAGGAACCTTTAGCTGGAGCCTTCCAACCTGGGTACTGAGTATCAGAAAATCGATCAGTGCCAGTTCACAAGTGCAAAGATCTTATCACAACATAAAGCTGCTTTAAAAATTATTTTCTTCTATAATACATTGACATGTTTTTCTATGCATTTAACAGCATCAAAATACTCAGAAAATAAAGAATAAAAAGATATATAATATGTGACAGACCTGATCCAAACTAGATAAGGATGTACAACAAAGAATTTTGAAACTAGAATTCAGAGTTCAAAAGGTGTACAAGAAGTCTCAGTCCATAAGTTTATCTGCAATCTAGATATCAAAATGAATCACTTAAACTGTAAGCACATTAAAATAGATTATCAATTGTGCAAAATATGGCGGAATTTCACCAAAACATAAGCACATCATTTATCTCTAGTAAACATATCTCCCCCATCCGAACCAATGCGCCTCATTCCAGGCCAATGGGTCCCAAAGAAATGACATATTTAATAACCTCACAATCTCAACGAAGCTCTTGTGATTTGAGAGTACATGAGAGACTGAGTGCCCCTGATCCTCTTAATTAGTTTGTCATCAAGAGCCAGAACTTCTTAGGAGCAGGCAAAATCCCTTATCCAGGGATTACAATATATTTTTTACACATAAGAAAATCTGTAGAAAGTTAGCTTTATGGAAGAGAGAATACTGATACAAAAATGAATGCCTAATAATGCAAGTGGACGTGTGTTTAATAAATAATAAATGAAAAGTAATAATATATATATATATATATATATATATATATATATATATATATATATATATATATATATATATATATAATATGTTTTATAATTCAATTTAGATATAGTATTTTATTTTTAATAATTGTACATGTTTCTTTTAAATATTTTTAAAGTAGTTAATTTTTTCTAGTTATGAAAATATGTTTTATTATTGAAAATATAAAAATATTGCTTTTAAAGAATAAACTATCATAATGATTTTAATTGTTTCAATAAAATATAAAAAATACTGTGATAAAAATAATTAAAAATACATATTATTAAAAATAATTAAAAAAATCATTACATAGTCTTTAACAACATAAAAACAAATTATGGTATTTAAACAAAATTTTGTTTAATAAAATATTTAAAAATTGTTAAATGAGATGAGTATGATAGCATGATTCCAAAGAAGCTCTCTAAGGAACATTGCATGGCAAGGTGTTAGTGAACAAAGTAAATCTAATCCCCTAAGTCCTCAATGACTTTTCCCAAGAATCTATGTAGGTGATAGCATGATCTCCATATAGCAAGGTCCTAGCACCCCAAAACTTAAGTTATAGTCACCTATTTGAAGAAGCTAAACTAAAAAGGATGAGAACGCACTTTTTATTCATACTAAAATGCCTGCTAAATATTACCAAAAATACCTAAAATGAAAGAAAAACCAAAGGTTTCAAGAGGTTTTAGATAAGTGTCTTTGTAAATGGGATCCATTGGCTTAATTCCCAACTAGCTGGTTAAGGGCACCATACTAAATATCCTTCAACTTCACAATCAACACTCAAATCAAACTCAAAGGCCTTAGGGTATGGAATGGATTCATCTTTCTCCCCATGTAATGGGCAGTGAATTCAACAATGACTTCGCCAGTCGGGGCTTGGGTAATAGCTTTGAAAGGCCCCTCGTATCGCCTTGTGATTCCGATTGACAATCCTAATTTTTATTCATATTCATAAACCTTCTTTTTGATACTTTTCTTGTTTCTTTTTACTTTATCTTTCTTTTCTACTTTTCTTATGTTTTTATATTTTTGTTTTTCGTCAGCTCAATAGCAATCCTCTTTTCTTAGGTGTCCCATTACTTAGGTGGTTAGAATCCCCCAAGGTTATTTGAATTAAAGGCAAAGGGGTTCGGGACCTAGGTATACAAGGGAGATCAAAAGTGTGTGTTGTATCAGATTCCTTAAGAAATAGCTTCTTGAAGCACAAGGAGGGTGATTAGGCTAAGTCACCTATACCATGCAAGCACGCAATTCCAGATCATTCAAAATCCTAAGGGTCCAATTCCACTTTACACTTGGCATTTTTCAATAGTTTGTGTTCAAAATGACCTTCTATTAGCAACCAAGGCATCAAACTCACTCAAGACACACTAAACACAAGCATGCAAGAAACATGAAACAAGCAAGAAAGACGAGAAAAGCTTGACTAAAGCAACACTAACCTAAAACATGCAAATTACTCTAAAAGCATAAAAACTGAACTAAACTACACTAACAAAGCTCCAAGGCCTCAAGATAGGCCAAATAGGCAAATTAAAGCACAAAACCACCCAAATTATTTCTAAGTCATCCATATACCCAAACAAGCATGTACTCATGATAAGCATAGAATGAGTCAAAGAGCAATGATTGACAAATCAAGAGTCAGACAATACTCACCAAACCAATCACCGGCGACCCAATCTTAAAAATGGACATTGTCCTCACGGAAATAAGTATAAAATAAGTGTGTAGAGAACTCCCCATCGATCTTTAAATGATCACCGTGGGTGACGGTGGTGGAGGTGATAGGAAAAGGACGGAGGAGTTATTTCGATGATCTCTGATTTCTTAGGAACTCAGTGTTTATTTTGCTCTTGAAGCCTTCCATCTCGCTCATCGATATTTGATGTCTTGGTTTCATCCTAAATGCATCGACCTTGTAATGAGGTCGTGAACCCGATTCTCAATAGGTTTAGTGAGGAATGGAACGCCCCTCATGGGATGCGGGTGGTGGAGGTCAGGGTGTAAGATCGTCTCTCTACTTCTTCTTTCTTCATCTCTCCTCTTACATAGCTTGATAAGCCTCAACTCTTCCTCATTCAAGGATCATTCCCAGATTCATACACTTTCAGGTTTCTAAGCTTACACCTGACTTGTTTTCTTCACTACCATTGTTTTCTAATAGTGGTATCTAAACCTCATCACATTAAGGGCACTTAGCAGATATGTCCATATATGAGAGTAGGAAGAGGATATGAATCGGTGCCCGGATTCATTCTCAAATGCCCTGTCGTGAGGAGGATGTGACATCCTCTATGACTTCTGCCCTACATTAGTTGAAATGTCTCTCAATAAATATACTAATTCAAAATGGCACAGTCACTTAAGAATAATATATGTCATAGGAATACATGCAGATGCAATGAAGCATTACACTTCTTACGGCAAAATGTTTAGCCTAGCACAAATATGCCTCTCATTGCTGGCTTCACCACTCCTTGGCCATTGGTGAGCATTTATAAGCACTTTGTGGTAGTTGGACTTTCTCTTTTAAAGTCTGTTATAAGCTTCACCAATGATCATTCCAAGTTATAATCCTGTTTGATAGACTTTGCACTCTACCAACACCCTCTCACCCTTACTTTTTCACCATGTGGATGCTAGAAGCCATGAGAATTCATGCACAACCATTGTGGCAATGGCCTATAAAGCTGGCAAAGTGCTTTCCACCTCTTTCTTCACTATAGTTTTCAAAGAAATCTTCGAGGTAGGAATTTTCTTTGATAAATGAGCTTATTTCGCTGAGATCAAAGCTGCAAACTTTGGAAGCTCTGCCATCTACAAACATTTCATGATCATAACTGCTGGCTCCTCCATTCTACGCCCCTTGAACTCACTTTCGCCTCTTTTGAAGACATTGTACTTCATGGTTACGGCCCAAACCTTTCAAATCCACACAAATTGTCACCAATCCTCAAGGTATTTGTTCCCTTATGGCATCCAATCCCTCAAATTCTCATTCAAACAATATACTTAGTCAGCCATGGTGACCTCTTGAAATAAAGCCTCTGAAAAGATCCGAGCCTTCTGGAGCCTCAATACACCCACAATACTTCATCCCAATGCCAAATAAGACCAAAACACAACAAACTGGAAGATTTTTACCTTGCAATGCTCTTAGAAATTCTCTAGTAGCTTGAATCAACCTTGATGAATGGAAGAAGTCTACCGATTCTCAATCAAATGTTGTTCTTGGGTTCCTTCAGGGCACTGAAAATCAGTTGAAATGCTTTGAAAGATCAGCCATGGAGGAATCGAAGATTGTTTGAGAAAATTAGGTCGAAGATGAAGAATGCATAAAAACTCACTGGCTTACCGTTTAATAGCTGCAACGCCACGACGCTCGCGCTGAACCATATCGATTAAAGAATTTTCCCGTTGTCATTTTCATCTAAAACTACGAAATTTCAACTGGTTTCTCGCATCGCGAAGTGCATAGGTCATCGCTACAATGTGCATCATCTTAAGTCCTAAAAGGAGCATTTTACCTATAAGGATCAATAGGAATTTCAAATATTGGCATCAAACTACTCAAGGATATCACTATTTCAACTCAAATTTCTATTTTGTAAATTGAACAGTAAACATAGTACTTGTATTTAAATGTTGAAATATGATTAACTAGCTTCTAACAATTAGTAGTTTCTCTTATTTGAGTAACACTGGAGAGGAATCGACAATGTGACTATTAGTTTGCACCTTGTTCATAAAAACTAATCAATGGGTCAACTCGAATCATTCGAGGGTATGTTACATAGTCTCGAAATGCTCTCAAACTACTATATATTTCATGGGCCAGAATAATTATATTCCCAAACTGTGATAGCAATGTGTCTAAAGGGCTACTTTTAGGATTCGATTCTTTAAGACTTGGATGACTTCCCAAACTAGTCACACCTAATCAATTTTTAGAACCTGATTCAAATCCTTCCCCATAGATGTATAACATGCTTTTCTCCAAAATACTAGTTCATCACCTACTGGGGACACTTCAATACACTCATTTCTAATGATAGAAATGACATATATCGTATTAAAATAAGACAAGCTCTTAAAGCATTAGTTCTTTGATGTACCATGTGGATCACTATTCCTAGCCTTATCATACCCCCACTGTCACAAGAGTGCATTCCTGATATCGTGTTGGAACACATCCTATGGTTTGGTCTCATGAAATTAATAAATCAAGCTCACAAATTCAACACTGAACTACACTATAATTAACTGGACTTCACACAATGCAACTCCACACAAGCCTCAAACACCAATCAAGCATCATCAATCCTTTTAGAAGAGATTTAACCAACCATCACCGGATTACACATAACAAAGGACAAGTCGATCAAACAAGTCCATTATGCTTATAACTTAAGAAATGAGGTTAGTTAATCCAATAAATGCCTTTGCTTTATGCAAATTCAAATAATGAATATGTCTGATTTTCAATAATCTCTCACAATAACTCAACTCAGATAAACTATTCTAAAAGAAATGAAAATTTTCAAAAAAGATGAAAAATGTAGAAAGAAAGAAAACCATTTTAAAAAAACTCTTTCCTAACTTGCTCTACTCATTCCCTTTTTATTCTCTCTTCTTCCGCCTACATCCGCATTAGGCTACTCTAATGTGCCCATCTCTTTCATATATATCCTAATCATTGCCAGGTTGAATTGCGCAGGTTTTGTGGATCAATGCAGCCTAATAGATGATTTTTCATAATAAAAGTTAAAAATGTCATAAATAATATTAACATGACTTGAAAAATAGTCCGTTGACTAACTCATAACCCAAGGAAAACTTATGGATGTCAAGCAACTGATACACACCATGTGTCCCCTTACTAGACCCCATTTAAGGTAGCGCGGAATACATCGATGCACGTGGCTCACTGAGACCGCAGCCGAAGAAAGCCGTCAGGGCTGTATTCATTTTTGTAAGGATGCTGGAAACAAACTAGCTCAGCTTCGTATTTTGTGAAAAAGAATCTGTAATTAAATTTATTATGGAATCGCTTTGTGATAATTTTGTATGTTTTAAAATGAGTAGGACAAGAACTTATCATTCATACTTAAGTAAATGGACTCTCAGGCGGTCATCAGGTTATATTAGAGTCTCTAGATGGTCATGTTATTGTATATTCTGGTGGAAGCTAGATTTAGGCAGAGCTCCCGCATAAAGTGAGACTTGCATGATTCGTTAAATTAGTGGTCTCTGGTAAAGGGACACAATACAGGGCATTTAAAATTACATCCATAAGTTTACTAACGTCGATGGTCAGTTAACGGACTAATGAGGCCTTAGGGCGTCACCCCAGGCTAGGAGCATTGGTATGCGATTACCTAGAGCTTGATGGGCATGCGTCACATCTGATACTAGCTTCATAGCTTAGGTATACGTACTAGGGCTGCAAGAGGGGCATAGCCTAAAGCAGGGACATTTATGGTATCTATTACCAATGTTACAGCTAAAAAATAAAGCCTAGGTATTACGAACACTCTAGGGCTTCTGTTGGGCATGGGTTTGGAGTTAAGGTATGGCATAAAGGTTTAGGGTCTATGATACACCGGTACTTGATAGATCCGGTACTACTTTATAAATCTTCATATTAGAGCTTAGTAAGGCCATAATAATTCAGGTGTGCATTTGCGTTTTTGTGGTCAATATGTTATATGATTGTGTGATATGTGTTAGTGAATTATATGGCGAAATAAAATGTATATGGAAAAAAGGAACACAAGGGTTAGAAAAAAATACAACTTGGGAGTTCGAAAATGAATGAATATTAGTTTAGATGATGTCTATTAGTGGTTCGCCATGCAGACTACTGAAGTCAATAGAAAAGGAATCTCAATTTCTATTCGACATGTGTGTATGGAAAAAGTCGAGAAGAGGATGCATAGCGTGGAAGCAAACAAACCAAAATACTAATTAGCCTTCGACAAGAAGCCTTCATGTAAGCCATTGGCGCCAAGATCGGGACCATTGCACAGCAGTGTCGCGCCGCACCGAGGCTGGCGCAAACTGCGGCCGGCGGGGTGTCAAGAAACCTCCAAAGGTTTAAGTACACCATCCTTCACATTCCATGAGAGGACCGATGGTAGCTGATCATTAGGGGTTCCGAAGGTTGGAAAGATTTTAGAGGCTATGGAGATCACCCGATGCCACACTGACAAGACAAACATTTCAGCCAGAGGGGTGAATCCCAAGTGTGTGGGACAGCTCAAAGCCTCGGGCGACTAGCGTGGCAATGTGACATGGAAGAGCTGCGTGAGCCTTCATGGAGCGCGATTTCGGCATCTGCATACGCAAAGCCTCGGGAGGGTCTCAGAGTTGCCGAAACAAGGAACAAACACACAAGCAGAGATGGGTTGAGTCTAATTGAGTTAGCTTGTTTTGCGACGATCATGGGCCACCAACATGGCCAAAGTGAGTAAATTTGTTATTTGGTCCGAAAAACCATCATTTTGTAAGAGGAAGGGACGAGAGAAGCGGATGACGCATCGGAGACTCGGATCGGTGCTAATGGTAAGAGGAAGTAATCTCGACCTCTTCTTTAGCCTCCAGAAATAAGCAGACTTCTACTCCGCAACTGTTCAGTGGGATAGGCCATACTATCGTGTCAAGGCCAAGATTAATCATCGCAAGGTGGGGAGACATCTAGGACTCTTAGTTAGCTGTAGATAGGACATGTTACCATCGCTGCACTCTACGATACTGCAGATGTGATCGCTCTATGAGGTATGATCCTAGAGTTACTGGACACCGTAGCCCAATCATCAAAGGTATTATTACGACAATTTGTTTCTTTTTACCCAACATGGGCCAGGGGAAACAGTATTATGATGGCTCGCGCCCCTGTACCAGACCTTACTCGACCCGGAGGTCGAACTGGATCCGAGATGCGGTCATCTTTTCGAATCCAATTTCTTTTTCTTTTGTCAGTAAAACACATTTCCAATGCTCATTTTGTAAATAATCTTTATCTTTATGAAAATATATTTGTATATACTAATTCAACTTAAAGGGGGCCCATAATTTTGTTTTCAATACATTTTCATAAAATATGGCATTTGCTATTATTCATCAGTCTACTTACCACCTTTATACATTACTTACATTATAAGCCGCTTTCAATACCAAAATATTTACAAACAAACGAGTTTGTGCCAAAAAGTGTCAATATATTTCTTATGGTCATAGGGTCAGAATTTACTTCAACTCCGTGAGCCTGACGCTGACTAAACTGCTGTGGTCTTTTCTTTCGGTATCTCTCTGCTCACTGCACTCAAAGTACGATGATAAAACAACGCGCTAAGCATTTCTATGCCTAGTGGTTCATACAGTCTTTCTTCATTTGAGTTTTTACAAATCATGCATTTTTCTAAATCGATGCCTTTAGAGCAATTTTTTCTAATGACTAATGGTACAATACATATATGTATATTTTCTATTCTCAGATACATTCAAATTAAAATTCATTGGTCATTTCTATCACTATGGCTTTTCATATGCACAAATCATTCAAACACAAATCATGCATTTCACAATTTTCTTTTAATTTTTACCCTGCTTAATTCATATGCCAAAGGCACAGTGGATAATTAACACAACACGGTCCTACTCGGGTCGCAGCCGATATAAAACATTTTGTTTTTGGCAACACAAGACGGGGTCCAACTAGGCCGCAAACTCGGTTGCGCAACTAGCTCAGGAACACGCTACTAATAACGCTCTACTAGGCTACAGATCAAGTGACATCATTACGCTTACAGATCGCTTCTTTTCAATTTTGAATAATAATCTATCTCAACCTTAATTTAACGTTAATATTTCCATTAAAGGCACTCAAAATCATTCATAGCAATTTACAATATTTATATACATTTATATCCAAATATTTGGCTTAATACTCATGAAATTTTTCATGTGCAATTCATTTCATAAATTCACTATCAAATCAATTTAAAACAAATCAATACTCAATCTATCGCAATTCATTTCAATAAATCCACTTATTTCATAATCCTTCAAACATTTTAAATGTAGAGAGAAGTGAGAACACCAATTTATTTAGTATATTCACTTGAGCACATATGTGTTGAATACATAAAAGTGCAATATTTATATAAGATTTTAATACCTACAGCCTATGTTTTTCTCTCATTTATGGTGAATAGGTGCCTTTGATCGCTTATAGTAGTGTTTTTATGCGTAAAAGTGTGTTTTTCCAAATTCCGTAAATAATTTTGTAGGTTTGATCCCAGAATAAATGTAGATTGTCACTAAGATGATAAATTACTATCGGTTAGTCTGCAGTGCTATGGTATAAGAGGGACACTGAGGGTGCTGGCACGCATTATATCACCAAAATGCACCTCGGCAGCAGTGATGTACCGATCAATATGCCGGTACCGAGCAACCTGGTTACGCGGAGTAATTAGTGAGATTTCTTAGCACCGCACTTACACTTATCGTACCGCACTAACATGCAAATCTCAAAGTGAGACTTGAGCAGAATTTCAATCTTGGTAAGGGCACGCCTGCCTTCACCACTACCAGATCACTAATGAGGATTGTATTTAAGGCCAATGGAGTGCAAGGTAGAGCAACTTTGGATTCTAGGTTTGGTTTTGGATGGTCGTATGTTTCTTCATATTTTATTAGGTTTATAGAGTAGAGTACTTAGTTTTTCTCGGATTTTGAGTTTTTAATTACTTGTAATCTTTCAGTTGGTTTATATAACTCGTAGCTTCTTACGATCTCGTGCTTTAGATATCCTAACGCTGGTAATAGAAGGTGTTATTTCTCAAGTCACAATTATAATTAGTGTTTTATTGACTATGAATCGATTCTCAATTTCCAAGGAGTTCTAACCCCATGATAGCTCTAATCTATGAAATTACTCCTTATTCAAGGTAACAAACTCCTCAAATTCCTCTTTGTGCTTCAATGGGATTGTACGATGCTAAACACTTGCGAAAAATCTTTATAAAACCTTTAGCTCGACATCTTCTGATAAATGTGTGAACGAGACTCTTGGTACACTGCCAGCTTTGATCGCAAATGCAGCTAAGAGTCCAAGCAAACTATCTCGACAAGTGTTTGTTATCGTCAATCGGTCTTTGTCTTAAAAGAGCCTCTTTAATGTTCCATCTTCCGTCAAGACTATCTCTCATCAATGGCTCCTAGATGAGATTGTGAAATAAGAGTGGTATTACCTAATCAAGTGTATGAAACCTAAGGATCCTATCATTCGCCCTTCTTGTTTTAAAATAGTTAAGTTAATTAATACAATTTCAATCAATCATAACCCCTAAATTTTACTTTTAAACGACATTCATTGAAAGTAATCCACAAGGATCATCTAGAAACTACCCCTGTGGAAATGACTTTACAGAACTACAGTAATATAATGCTTCGAGACTTTGGAAGTCTGTTTGGAATAATTTCAAGATACGAAATAAACGAAGCATTTTTTGGCGTCGTTAGGGAGGCGAGTAATTCAGTTGATCCAAAGAGAGCAGTGTGACACTTGAAATTGCATTGCAAATCCGGTACGTTCTCTACCTTTTTTTTTTAATTCATTTCCGTGAATAGTCTAAGTGGAAATCTGTCTGCTTAGTAAGATTGGTGCATGTCGGTTCGGGCTCACAACGAAAGCAACGCCGACTTGTGTGAATTATACCCCAAGACATTGCAAGAGTCCATAGTAAGACATTTGTTTCAAGAGAACCTCACACCTCAAATTCCACCATCCCGGAGCCGCAAACCTTTAATCCAAATGCCCAAGGGTTACCTTTTGACGCACAAAGACTCCATGAACCTCCACAACAAGGAGATGGTGTTGCACCACGGGCAACCCCGGTGGCAGGAGGAGGAAATGTTAATTTTCGCAACGAATCAATATTGGGCCCCGCCTTTACCTAATGGAAAGAACCTCCAAGAGATTCAACCTTTTAAAGAACCACAACAAATTCATGTATTCACTTACCTCAAGAGGCGCCAACCAATTCCTATAGTCGGATATCTCGCCTTCTCCCGTGTACAGGCTTTACGCTCCGAGAACTCTACTCATTCATGAGATTTCGAGGATTAATTATAGTTGCTTTCCCTCTCTAACGGATCATTTCTCCATATAATTTGTATGGTTTTATTTCCATTCTCGAAGTGAAAAGGCTAAAAATATGGTTTCATTCCTCTTGCGCCTAAATTCAATTGAGCTAGAGGACATAAATGAATTCCTTTAATAAATTCTTCCCTCCCGCATTTACTTCACGCACCATGAGAAGAGCAATCCAAAACTTTTCCAAAATTCCAAGAACTCTTTCACGTTGTATGGGAAAGATATAAGGACCTCTCCATGCCATCCTCATCATGGTTTGATGTTGGACAAACTTAAAGTATTTCACTAAGGACTATCCTTGAAGAACAAAATAACAGACCTAAAACACATGGAGTTCTATGAGAAAGTGCTGTAAGGCAATTCAATTCTTTCATATAATAGCAGAAATGTCAACTGTGAGACTAACACTTCCCTTAGATAACGCTAAAGTGCATAGCACCTCAGGGGAGGAATCCATCACTTACAGAGAGTAATGACTTGTGGCGAAAATAGCCAACTAGCGAGGAAGTCGAGGCCAGAACTGAAAAAGGTGAACGAGCGTAACCACAGTCTCAAGTACCTTCAGTGCCTATGGATCTAGAGTGGAGGAGCCATGCATCATTTGGCGACGGCACCCCACTCACTCAACTATTAACCCTAACCTTCCCGCTGTCAAGGGAGCAATCCAAATAGAGCAAAGCACAATGCCTAATCACTGTGCGAAGTCTTTTAAATTCTCCATAATTAAAACTTAATCCAGACGGGTGCTACCTGAATTTTAGTTAGAGGAATGAGGGAGGCCCACACAATTTGCCAACCAACCAAGGCCCGTTCCAAAATCAAGGTCCTCAAGGATTTCCTGTGAACCCTAACCAAGGTTTCACCCTCGTCCAAAGGACCAAACCCACACTTTACTACAACCTCCACATAAGAGAAGTTTGGAGGATATTGTGACACAGTTCATCCAGACTCAACAATCCACCAACACTGAATTTCAAACCGCCTTGAATGATGTGAGATCCCAAATCACTAAGCTAACCTCTTCTATGGGAAATTTTCAACAAGAAAAAGGGAAACTCCCTTCTCAAACCATCTAAAACCCCCAAGGTCAAAATAGTGTTAGAGTCTCAGTCTAAGTGATGGCACTTTTGAACATTGCATATTGCCACCACTCGAAGTGGAAAAGCACTGACAAACCATTCACCCCAAGAAACGATACAAGATGTGCGCAAATGAACCATTCTGGGCATGATGAGGTGTCTAAAAAGCCTTATGTTCCTAGGCGTATGTCAAGTTGATGTCTGTTTCAGAAAAGACAAGGCCTCCTATGTCCCTCTTGCTCCATACCCTCATAGGTTGAGAGCCCCTAAGAAAGTGAACAATCATTCTAAAATTTATGTTGTTCAAACAGTTAAGCTTCGAACATTCCTTATCGATGTCATTACAAATCCGCCATACGCCAAGTTTTTTGAAAGACTTGTGTACAAATAGAAAATAGGTGTCATCAAGGATGCATTTATGACTCGAACAATCCACCTTCTTGATCCTAACAATTTTCCCCAAAATACAAAGACTCAGGATAGCCGAGTGGCAATTCGAAATTAGATACGCCTGCGGATTTAGAGCGAGTGTTAACTTGTTACCATACTGCAGGGCGTTGAGCCAGGGTTAGAGTTAGAACCGGCTCAATATCACCCTCCAAACATCGATCGTAGTGAAAAATCCTAGAGGGATAAAGTGAAGGATGTATTGGTGCAAGTAGACAAGTTCTACTTTCCTATGGACTTTGTTGTTCTTGATACTAACCCGTGTGAATCAAGGGATTCAGCTTCTCAAAGATTCTGTAGGCTATTCTGGCATTGCTAATGCCATCATACACTATAGGGGAGGACTAATGACATTATCTTTTGCTAACATGACTGTTAATTTGAATATCTTCAATGTTATCAAGGAAATAAGGGACGAGGAGGACGTCTGTGTGAGGTGGAATATGATAGACTCACAGCGTAATTACGATAATGTTTCATACGATGATCCCCTCCTCTATGTCTATCTTAGTAAGCCCAAGTCGGGCTCGAGGAGTTAACCACATCCGACAGGAGTTTCGAACTCCATAATCGTGCACAAATGGTACTGGAAGAAAATGAAGGGCACCCCAAATTTGAGAAATCATACCACCTGAGGACAAGGTGTTACCTTCTAAAGAGAAACCACGAAACTCGAGTTTAGAACCCCTTACCACCGATCTCAAATATGCATCCCTAGGGGTAGAATAAACTTTCCTGTAATCATATCTTCCCTCTTAGAGCATCAAGAGAATAAATTTCTGAGATATTGAGAACCCACAAACCGCTACAGGATGGATAATCAGATATTAAGGGAATTAACTCCTTGATCCGCATTACACATGATTCACTGGAAGAGGATGTCACTTCTGTGGACAACCACGCGACGACCTAATCCTTAATCATGAAAGAAGTGGTCAAGAAAGAGGTCTTAAAACTGCAGGACGTAGGTGTTATTTACCCCATTGCAGATATCAAGTGGGTCAGTCCAACCCAAGTAGTTCCTAAGAAATCTGGGGTCACTGTGATAGAAAATGAACATAATGAGCTAATTCCCACTCGGGTCACCACAAGTCGAGGGGTGCATGTAATTATAGAAACTCAATGCGGTGTACTAGGAAAGATCATTTCCTTTACCTTTGTGGATAAAATGTTGGAAGAGAGTTGTGTGGCATGAATTCTATTGTTTCTCGACGGTACTTGGTATGAAATCAAATTGAGGAGCAAATTTTTAGAAGATCAAGAGAAAACCACGCTCACCGCCTCGCATTTGGTCTTTGTGGAAAATGCCCTTTGAATATGTAATGCCCAGAGCCTTCCAGCGTGGTGCATGATGGGATTTTTAGTGATAAGGATAGAACCTATTTTGGAGATTTTCATGGATAACTTCCTACTTTTGAGATTCGTGAGGGATGTCCTGAGAATCTACCAAGGTATCGAGAGGTCGGAGAAGAATTTAGTGCTGAATTGGGAGAAGTGTCACTTCATGTAACATAAGGGATTGTGCTAGGCCACATAGTATCGAAAAAAGGAATAGAGGTGTACAAAGCCAAAGTCGAGTTGATTTCCAACTTACCTACCCCTAAGTGTGTTAAAGATATACGGTCGTTCTTAGGTCATGTAGGATTTTATAGGAGATTCATATGAGATTTCAGTGCCATAGCCCGTCCCTTATGCATTTTTCTTGCCAAGGACGTCTCCATTGCATGGTCACAGGCTTGTGAGGATGCCTTTGATAAATTAAAAACTATGTTAGTGTCCCCTCCTATCATGCGATCTCCCAATTGGGAACTCCCTTTTGAGATCATGTGTGACGCTAGTAATTATGCTATATAGGGCTGTTTTTAAAGGTGCTGGAAGATCAAAAGCTTTGTAATCTACTATGCCTAAGACTTGGGATTCCGCCAATCCCAATTACACAACCACGTAAAAGAGTTTCTCGGCTGTCGCTTGCCCTAGAAAAGCTTTGGTCGTGACATCAGTAGGTCTCTCAGAATTCATTTCTACGATCATGCAACGCTGAAGTGCTTGCTCTGCAGGATACGTTCTCGTCGACTAGGTGGATCCTACTTTGTCAAGAATTTAACTTGACTATTAAGGATAAGAAAGGAACGAGAATGTGGTAGTTGAATTTCACCGCCCCTGCTATTCTCCACTTCAAAGGCCTACCATGAAGACACTTCTCGATGAGAAATCATTTTCCTTGTCCACCGCCCATGGCATGCAAACATAAAACTATCTAGTGATAGACAAATTCCACCCCAATGGACCTCTCAGCAAAAAAGAAAATTTTTGGTGGACATAAAGAAATACTACTTTGATGACCTATATATTTGGCTTAACATTGTCCCACCAATTGATGAAACGGTGTATCCAATGACGCATCAAATTGAGGTATTCGCTTGCCACTGAAGCTTATGGAGGGCATATCTACGCAAGAAACGGGCGACAAGATCCCCGCAAGCCGGGTTTTTAATCGCCCACTTTTTAAAGACTCCGCTTTGATTTTTGCAAAACTCACTACACAATTAGAGGTCGCAAAGAGGAACATGATGCTCTACTCCCATTTTAATCATTGAAATCTCACTGCTGGGGTTTAGACTTCATGGGGCCTTTTCCTTCTTGTGTACTTACATTTTATTGGCAGTTGATTATGTTTCTAAGTGGGTGGATGCCATTCAACAGAGCTACTACAACTACAAGGTTGTTTTAAAATTTTGAAAGAACACATTTTTCTCGCTCTTGAGTGCTCAAGAATTACAGTGATGGTGGGCTCCATTTTGTAATGATCCTTTGAGAATTTATTGAAAAGTATGGAGTCACCCACAAAGTTTCACTGCATACCAACCATAGACCAAATGGTCAGCCGACTAGCCAATAGGGAGATCAAACATATTGAAAAATCAGCCCCAAATCGCAAGGGATTGTTGTTTCACTAACCGACGCCTTTTGGGCTTACTCGCATTTTTAAGACCATTCTTGGTATGTCTCCTTATCACTAGTTTATGGAAAGGTAAGCCCACATTCACCAGAATGGAAACATATGGGGCCTATCAGCCATTAAAACCTTAATTCCTTGATTCGCTCAAAGGGTAAATAGCAACTACCGGCATGAACGAGCTTAATGAATCATGCGTGAATCGTATGAGAGCTCACACGACCTAAGCAAAGAGAGGCCCACATATCCCATGACAAGAACATTGTTAGGAAGACATTTGAACCTCACCAAAAGGTATTGTTATACAAATTCTTTGCTCTGGTACTTTCTAGGTAAACTCGTCTGTGGATCGGCCCAAGCTCATCGTCAAGGTAGTTCACCTAGATATGGTACAGTGAGATTGAGAACTAAAACTGGAAGACCTTTTAAAGTCAACGACTAGCTCTTTAAAGCCATTTCTCGAGAACTTCGACCGCCAGGAGAGTAGTGAAGAACTGGTAGATCCGCTCTACCGAGATGTTCCTTTCGTTATAATTCTATCCTACCTCTCTTTGTATATAGTTCTTTCTTTTCCTTTCCCATTTCTTTATACTTTATTCATTCCTTGTTTGCCTTATTCAAAAAAAAAAAATAATAATAATAAAACAACAAAACAAAAACAAAATAACGCATAATAACAAACCCTCTATAAATCAATCACTCCTCGTATAATTTATGTGGCGTGACACATTTTTTGGCCCTCTTTATTCTATTGGGTGTCTTCTGCATTGAGGGCAATGCCTACTCGCAGGGGTTGGGTATACTACTTAGTTTGGAGCTAATTAAGTTCATGCAAAATTTTCACTTGTGCCCTTTAGCTATGGTATCATTCCATGATGGCACCGCTGACTTTAAGTAAGCACTCCACATAGTCTCTCTGCACTTACACGATAACAGGCATGCACAAAACTCTTTTTTTCATATTCGGGACCATACGACCCCAATTCTTTTCTATTCTCCAAAGTCAATCTTGATTGGTATCACTCTATTATACTAAACGAGGCATTGATTTTCTCGCTCTAAGCCTATTTCACATATTGTTTCACTACAGGCATTGTTTTAGTATCTTTTGTTAACTGCATGCATCGTATTCTTTGAGGAACACCTATACGTAGCTTAAAGATGATTTTAGGCCATCATTTCTTTGTTACAATTCTAAATCATATTGAGTCAACCCTTTGCACTCCATCTCAGCCTCGAATTCCAATTATGTTCGAATCCCTAAGAATCGTGGATCATGAGGAGTACAAAGCAGACTCCAAATGTAAGAGTGAAGGGGTGTCAAGAGAGGCAGTACACACTCCGTGAACACAAGTCAGGCTGGAAAGGGTAATGGCAGGAAAGAAGTGAGCATCCAAAGGAATCCAAGATGTAGAGCATTCCGAAAAGCCCATAAATCGGTATTGGCCGCCAAGGAAAGAAAAAGAAAAAAAAATAGTAAGAGAGTGGCAATTCTGCATTCACACCATTGGTATCGATACTAACCTAGAAACAGTGCAGAAGGCTGCTGGGCACCGTACTATTAATTTATTGGTACCCGGTACCAGCCAAGACAAAACTGATAAAGACACTCTTAGTACCGGTACCATACTTATCGGTACTCGGCATCGCAGGCGTGAGACTACTGAGGCTTTTTCACTCAAAATTTTGAACCTTTCATTTCTCCACTCTAACTCATAAGAGAAACCTCTAACCTAATTTTCCTCTTACCAAAGCAAACCCTAGGTCAAACGCTCTTCATGTCTCCATTGCTCCAACCGAGGCATCCACGCTTCTGGACGCAGAGATCGGAAGTACTAAACCGTCGTGGTAAGTGCTCCTCATCTCTTTAGAGCAATTTGAATGGATTTACTTTCGTACTCATGGATTTTGTTGGGTGGGCTTTTGGTTGGTAGGTTCTATGTTCTAGTTGATTAGTATCTGCAAATGATTGCATGTGGGAGGAAGATTCTAACTGATCCGGAAAGTGGCAGCCCACATCATTGAGATGGGTTGTCAGAGACCATTGTGTGTGTATGGGCTATTTGTTAGTAATAGTGCTCTAGGCCTATCAGATGGACATGGTATTTTTGATCATTTTATGAGAATTAATTATTATGATGATTCGATGTTTATTATATATGGTGTCCTTGAATAATATTATTATTTATTCTAAATGTCCCTAATCGATTATTGTTACGGGAATAATAATGAATTCACAAGATTAGTATAAAGCTCTGATTAATATCTGCCGGATGAATATGTGTATGAGATACAAATCAAATTTATATCTATTTGTTGAGAAATAAATAATACAAACCTGGGTTTTGAGATTAATACATGGATCAAAGTCATATTAATCTCTAATAGCTGTGTCATTAAATCCTTTGACCAGATCACTATAGTTCTCAACATAAGGAATATTGTGTTTTGATATAATCAAACGTTGTTCTTTAACGGATGACTTATAAAGGTTATAATTTGAATATAATAAGAATTATGCAGGAGATATGAGCGATTAAAATGGAATTTGTCCCTCTTATTATAAAAGAGATATCTCTAGGTCCCCTCGACAATTGAGACTGAGAAATGCATGGCCGTGCTCAAATGAATTGATGGAGATCAATGTCATTTGTTTAGTCAGTCCAATTGGGTTTCGAGTAATCAAAGATAGAACGATATAAGGTTGACTTTGTCCATGCCTATATTCCTCATCAAGATACTTATATTAAAGATTACAAGCCATTACTTATATTAAGGTCAGTTCTGTATCGCTAGCTTTCTTATTTAATCATAGTCATAATGTCTCACAGAGGCCGCTTTTATGACTTAGAGGATCAAAATGTGATTTAGGCCTATTACTACAATGTTAATTGAACCTATAGGGGTTGCTACATTAAGAAATGAATAATAATTTTGTTATAATACTTCCTTGTAATTTAAAATGATGATTATTTTAAATTACAAATAACAATTAGTTGTTATTTAAATCAATTTAATTCTTGAGAAAGTTTAAATTTGTAAATGATTATGTCTTGAAATGAAGTGAGTGTTTTGTGAATTTAAATTGTTATTTAAATTCGAATTTAATTTTGAGAAAGTTTAAATTTGTAGTAGTCTTCTTTTACTTTAAGAACAACCAAAATAGAGAGAAAGAAAAGAAAAACCCTAATTTCGTTTTGAGAAGACGAACCTGAACTAGCATTCAACAAGATCGTTTATTAATTGTTCGTGTGTGGATACTTATAGAGGGTGGTCGCTTAAAAGGCAGCACTTTGAAGGACCAATAAACTAAGACGTTAGACTTTAAAGGCTTGACGCCAATTCATCTATATAAGAGGTAAGTTATGTTACCCTTCCTTCGGGTTTTATGAAATGACAAGGATCCTCAAAGTGGGTTAAGGATAAAATCTTTTAAATCTACGCATTTATGTTCAAATCAGATTGATATTCTGTTCGTAACTCCAACACTATTCTCTATTAGGCCATTTTAGCCATATATATGGCAAGATCAAGAACATTGGGAGTATGGAAAGGTCTTAGCCTTCTATGGATGAAATGCAGAAAAACTAAGGTCGATACTTTAAATTGTAAAGAAAGGAAAAGGGCGGAGATTCTTTGCTAAGAGAGCAAGGAAGCAAGTAAGAGCCAAGATGAAGAAATTAAGGCCATGTTCGCTGAATCTCACCGAGGAAAAGTGGGTCCATCAATTGAAAAGTGGGGCTCTATCAGAGCAGGAAACGAGAATTGACACGCTCTGTTCACTACTCCCATCCGTGTCGTTATTCAGATGTAACATACAATCGGTTGGGTGAAGAGGTAAAGACATTTCATCGACCATGGTCAGTGGGAATTCTACTACAACTCGAGATAGAATCATAAATGTAGACACCCCGTTAGAGACTAAAATTTCGGGAAATGTTTTGAATGGTCGTACCACCCGATAACTCAATCATTGAATTATGTCCACCCTACCACACATGACCGACCTTACCTCCGTATATTACAGTTTACGCAATATTTAGTAAATACTACGTGCACGCAACCCGGTACCCATGAGGGGCTTTGTGCGCAAGGAGTTCATCCCGGGAAATTAGCCTCGAGTAGCGCATCATTTAACAAAGTCATTCATACATGATCGGCTTAAGGGAAAGGAGAAGTCACAAGTAAGGAAGAACTAAACAGGATGAGGTAAATGATTGGAAAATTATTGACTATGCCTGGTAATATGGGTGTATTATGAGGGACTTTATGAGGTCCTCAACCCAAATAAACAGCACATTCCATTCCCCGACCCTTAGTTACAACCCGGTGGAAGTTGTCGATAAGGGGCTCGTAGAGAAAAAGAGTTCTTCCTGCAGCTGGGACTCCATCACAAACTGTATATAAGAAAGCCGAAATAAGCCTACAAGGCCTCAGCCATCAGCATCCCCTTCGGTTATTTTGGGGCTTCAGTCGCTGCGCCTCGTCCAATGAGTACATCCTCTTGAAAATATGAGAGTAAAATCAAGGATGGCTTAAATGCATCCCGGGTTATAAATCGATCACAGGTGCTTCCAAACTTGAGAGTCAGCATCCACGAGGAGGAACCACCGTTGGAGATGATCTTCCTCCCGACGGAAGGGGATCACTTGAAATGGATGACTGTGCAGATGAAGACGATTCTCTTTGATCAAGTAAGCAGGAGGACGGGAGCAAGAGTATCAAAGGGTTAGAATAGGGTGGTGCTGGCAATTGGCAGAGACTCTCAGCTACGCCATGCCACACTCCATTTGTCATAAACCCTATTTGTGTAGCCCTATGGTCATTATGCTTGAAAGACTTTCTTTGATTTTAGTTACGCTTGATGTTCCTCTTCACTATACTGCTAGTTTTCTTGGTTAAGGTAAAATGTTCGTAATGATAATGCAGTCTTCGTTTCAATCAGTATCCTATTGTAGCCTTTCTCGCATTCATGGTCCTTTATATGAGTATCTCTATTTTGTAACAGTTTGTTATTTTGTCCATTACTTTGAGACTGTAGTATTCACTTAAGTTCAGATGGTTGCATACTCACAAAGTTATAAAGATCGTGTCTATTTTTTTCCCTATGGGAAACTTGCAATGCCTAACTCGCACTCTTAGAAGATTTTGTTGAACTCAATCGATGGGCGCTATTAGCTTCAAATCTTGCCAGGGGACTAGCAAAATAGGGTTGGGTGTTGAACACATAAAGTGCAGCATTTATATATGATTTTAATACTCCCAAATTTCATGCTTTTCTCATTTTGTAGAATAGGTGCCTTTGATCGCTTAGTGTTTTTATGCGTGTGCGTGTTTTTCACTCCCATAATTATTGCAGGTTTCCATCCAAAGAACAAATGGGATCGTCACTGTTAATGACAGCCGCTGGCAGCTTCCAGTGCTATAGTGAAGAGGAGCAATTGGTTGGTGCAGCAATGTAATATATACTTGACGGTACCGTACCCAGCATGCACAAGGGCAAGGTACTTCGGCACCCAATATATCGTACCGCACCCAAGGTCGTGGAGTACCAAAGATTTACTCCGCATCACACTTACCGCACCGACACTGGGCCATGCAACTCAACGACCTGAGCAGACTTCAATCTCGTGCAAGGGCACATTTTCACCACTACTCTGGCATCACTAATGAGGATTGTATTT
>JAEQBH010006590.1:0-179239 GCA_016808115.1 Tetrastigma voinierianum | reverse complement strand
AGTCTGACTCATTACAACCATAAACATGTAATGGGTGTGCAATATACTTATTTGTATGGATATCTTTGAAGTAAAATTTTTATCCATTTGCACATTTTTCATTATGATAGTAGTACCCGGGTAGTACTTACTATGTTATAATAATACCCTCGATATGTTGCGTTAGCGCTGCAAAGTAACAGTGTCATTATTACCAATTTGAAAACAAGAAACTCTTGAGTATACCAAATCACATGACATTGTCATATCCTGCGAAATGTCTTAGGACTTTTTTTCATTCAATAAAAATCTACGTTATGAGTGTTCCCGATGAAGAATGTTAAAATGAAGGAAGTGTTAACGAAGAAGGAGGAAAAATAATCGCTGGATTTGGTTTAGCCTTCTTATTTGTGTAGATGAAACGAAGGATGGAAGAGGCGGATGTAAACAGAAAATTATTTGCAAGAAAAATGCAGAGAATGGTCATTTGGTAAAATCATGAAATTTTTCTGATCTCGGATGTGAGCAACTTCACCATTAGGTGTCTTGCAGTGGCTACCGTTGGTCCCCAGCTGGATGGGATTACTGTTTTGAGACCTGCAGATGCAAAGTAAGCAGCTGTGGAGCTGTTGTGACAAAAATTAAGCCATACTACATGTGCTCATGTGACACGTATTTGCATGATTGGTGAGAGGATGAGATGAATGAAGCACAGATTGTATAATAAAAATCAAGACAAAAGGGACATTATGGGAATGATGGAAGTTTAATGGGATATTAAAGATATGTGCGATCTTCTTCTCCCGAAGTAACCAAAATCGGCGTTGACGACGGGGTTGGGTTTTGAAGTTTGGAGGACCTTCTCTGTGGTGCTGACCGTTCGGACCGACCAGTTCGCCAGACGAAATGGATGTTACATCTTGTGAGGAATGAAAGTGAACCACTGTTTGGTGGGACTGATCAAACCCAGGGATGAGGATCTTTCCGCAATGTTATTCTTGCTCTGGAGAGCCATGTAAATGGTTAGAAGATATTGGACTTTGGTTCATGTGTAATTTTAGTATCGAAACATTTTGAGCAAGTGGAAAATTCCTACTTGTGGCCGTGAATAGGCGCATTCAGGCTTGTGTGTGTGGGTTACAATTAGTGGATTTAAGATGTTGAGTGATTCAAAATGAATTAGCTTGTATTTGTTAATTAGCTATGTGAAATTTAATTTTGGTGTTATTGATTGTGAATTTGAATAGAATTGTGTGAATTAATTATGTTAATATATACATGTTTTATATATTAGCATGAGTTGTTCAGGATTAGCGTAATGCATTACATGTGCCTTCGGGGCACCACTAGAATATTGGAGTGAGTGTAAACATGAAAGAAAAATGTTATGGAAAAATGTTGTGAAGAATTCAGCGGAAGATATTCAAATTGTGTTTGGGAGATCATCTGCTGGATTCATGGCGGAGGGCCCATAGATTATTTGAAGGTTATCGGTGCGTGGTAGTCCAATATATTTATAGATACCGGTGGTTGACAAAATCTTTGTTTTGAAAAGCTGGATATGTTTTGCTCGCATTTGGCTTGAGCGTAATGGCTGAAGTGGTGGAGGACTCAGAACATAGGTTTTGGAGCATGCTGGGCATTTCAAGTAGGATCATATGACTTCTTGGATGCGTTGTTTGCGGCATGGCTGCACTTAGGTGGGAGTAACCCATGTAGGAAGTATCACTTACAGGCTGCTGCACTTCAATTCGAGGATCATTGTTTGGTTTGAGGAAATTAGCCATAGGCGGACCAGCCTCACTGGGCCGCGTTTTAGAAAGGAAGGATGGTTGTGGCTTTGATGTTTTGGCTGTATGTATTAGAACTTTGTATTTTAATGTATGTTTGTATTAGAGTGATTTCTTAACTCTTGAACTATTGGTATATAGTTGATTGTCAATTGTAGTAGTATTAGGTGTATGAGCCCATGACAAATATTTACTGCAATGGTACTGTGTGATCATTTATTGGAGAGTGTTGAGACCGTTTTGTACCTTGGTGAAACCACATTACAAAGAGACTCTGCCGAATTTCATGAGTGGTGTCCCGGTAACGACATCCCAGTGTTCCATGAGTTGACCAGGGTGTATCATGGTTCGATTTTTGGGCGTCACCTGAGAGGGAAGGAACCTCTGAAATGTGGTGATCTAAAAAGGGAAGGGTGTTAGTAATAGTGTCTGGGCCTGTCATTATGGACATGGTGTTTTGACTATTTATGAAGATTAATTATATGATGATTTGCATGTTTACTATATATAATGTCCTTGGATGATAGTGTTTGGTGCCTTCTAAATATCCTGATGGTTATTATTTATAGAATAACAAATGGATATAAAGTAGTATAAAGTTTGATTGATATTCATGGGATGAATATTTGTATGAAATACAAATCAAAATTTATATCTATGTGTTGAATAAGTTATTAGACAGACAGATGGAATTAATATGGACCAAAGTCATAAGTTAATCTCTAATAGTTGTGTCATTGGAAATCCTTGACACGAGATCGTTATAGTTCTCAACATAAGAGGAATATTGTGTTTTATTGTAATCAAGCGTTGTCTTTAATCGGTTATTCTCTGAGGTTGCTCATGTTATATCAGTATCTTAAGTGAACTGACATTAAAATGGAATTTGTCCCTCTTATTATAAGAGATATATCTCTAGGTCACATCAAACCCGATTAAGGCGAGAAATGCATAGTCGTGCTCAAATGGTGTTGATGGAATCAAGTATCGCATTTATTTAAATCGATCTAATTGGTTCGAATGTAAAAGATAAAACAATATAGGTTGAGCTTTGTCCAAATGCGCCATATTCTATCAAAGAATATCATGAAGACAAAGGATTATGTCATGCATTTATATTAGAACTGTCTCGGATCATGAGCTTTTCATTTAACGGATGATAACAATGTCTTGCTAGAGGTAAACAACATGACTTGTAGGATCAAAATGTGATTTGAGACCTGGCTGTTTGGCGACACATGAGATCATACATTAAGAGCGAATAATAGCGGTTATGGTTTCCTCCTACGTAGTGAATTTAAGAGCTGAACAAGATTATTTTAGGTTCTAAATATAATTAGTTATTATTTAGAAATTGAATTTAATTTATTTGAGAGGTTAAGTCGATTCGTGGATCTAACAATAGTTCATTTTATTATATTCTTATTGGACAGAAATGTCCCGTAAAGAGGTTTTTTAAAAGAGTTTTAAATATGTAATAATATAAAACAGTGCGTTTCGCTTATGCGATGAGGTTGAATTTAAATTCATTATTATTTAAAGGTTTAAATATATAATAAATCGTTTTGTTTCAACCTAGAGAACACATATATCTCTCTCTTAACTTTATATATATATATGTATGTGAGACATATATATTTTGTAGTAGTGATGTCTTTTTAGTAGACAACCAAAAGCAGAGAGACCTATTCGTTTTGAGAAGATGAACTAAACTAGCATTAATAGTCGGTTCATTATTTGTTCGTGTGTGGATGCTTATAGAGGGTGGTCAGCTTTTAAGGGCAGCACCATGGATAGATAGTGACTATGAGACTTTGAAGAAACATGAATCGTCTAAAGAGGTAAAAGTTTCATTTGCCCTTCCTTCGGTTTTTAGCAAACGCATGTGATCCTTTGTGGAGTTAAGGGGATAAAAATTTTAAATTCGGCATTTATGTTCCAATCGAGATTAGATATTACGCGTAACACGATATAAGAAAAGAAGAAATCGGGGTTTTGATTAACTTCTTGGAAATGTTTCAGTTATGATGAGGCGTGAGGAAGAAGAAGAAGAAAAAAGGAAGATGTGATGCGATCAGGTTGGTTGAGCGATTATGTGTGCGCGTCTTGTTCAGCGAGAAGGGTTTGTCTCAGCTTCTTTCCAAACTCTCACCGATAAGTTGGCTTCTTTGGAGGTCTCAACTCCATCGAGGATAGAAGCTCAGTGATTCACTCCTCTGTTTAGTTGAGAGGCTGATGGTTGAGAAGTGTCGACCATCTTTGGGTTCTGTGATTCTGAAACCCACATGTCGAGAAGGTGGTGTTGAGGATGGGATCTGTGTTCTTGAAGACCTCTTGGATGAGATCGCTCTGAGCTTTGAAGTGTTTGATGATCTAAGAAGGCTTGTGGCCCGACATATTTAACCGCATGCGAGGTTTATTTTTCTAAAAGTCGTCTTTTCTAAAAGATGACTTCTATTATAACAACTTTTGTTTTTTTATAATTTGATAATAAATTATTATATTATAATTTAATGATAAAGTTATTGTAAATATGTTGATGTTTTTTTTTAAAAATAAATATTTTCATGTTATTATCAATTGAATTTATTTTTGTCAATATTATTTTAAATTATTTGTTAAAAAATATCATTTTAAATTATCTTTTGAAAATAAAATTATTTTAAATTATAGTTATTATTATAAGTATATTTTTATCTTGTATCATTATATTTTTAATATTTTAATGATATATCATTTTATGACTAATTAAAGAATAAAAATATGAATATTTTGATCGTTATTTCTCATTATTTTTTCTACTTAAAGATTAAGAAACAACATATCATTTTATATCCATATTCATATAAAACTCATAAAATTTCCTCTAGAATTTAGTTTTTGTACGGAATCTTGATGGAAAGCAAGTGATTTGACAGAAATGAGCAACATGTTTCCAAAGGAGAATCAGCTGGGTGTCCAGCTGGCGAATCATTGGGAAGATGAATTTTTCTATACCATGAGATCGATAGTTCCAACTCAACCCTAATATGGAGATTCTACTGACTGGACTTTCAAGCGTGTCTTCCTTGAATCAAAGTTATAAACCAAAGTTATGGCTCGACAAGTTGGAGAAAAACCAAGTTCTTGACGAGAATCCAGAAGTTATGTGACACACAACAATTGTCGTGACATGTATAAATTGCCCACGACACACGTGAGTTGTCTGACAAATTTATGTGTAGCGATGATGTGACCAAAGTCACGACAATTATATATATATAAAATTTTTTTAAATACTTATAGCATCGAAATAAGTTTACTTGAAGCTTTAAAATGTGTGCAAAATTCAAAGTACGATATATTGTATGAATCGTAGAAGATTTGATGTCTGAGAATATAAATTTAAGAACACAAAAATAGAAAATCAACACGAAGGTGCCGCAAAGGCCCCCATTGAATAAAAGATCAACAATTATATGGGGAATTTAGTACCTTAAGGTCATACTTGCTCACATTTTGTATAAGAATAGGTGCTGTTTTGATTGTTCGTGTTTGGATTTGTGCGGGTTGGTTTCATACAGCATCTTGTCGAGTGTTGGGACTCAGACGGTGGATCATTGAAAGGGACAGATGGCGGCCAGTGGTTTTGGATGCGATGGACAAGTGTAGAGGCGGTGGTAAGTGATCATCTGTTCCAGTACCCACTGACGAGAATTAACGTTGGCCAAGTGAATGCAGGTACCACTCTCATCGTCTTGAATACCTTTAACCAAAACTTTAGCAAGTAGTCACAGAGTACCTTCTTGTTCTGCCAATCTTGTGTGTGTTGGATGAGATTAGTTTCAATGCAAGGTACATTCGTCCTCTAACCACGATTCGAGATCATGTGAAAAATTATAAAAGCCAAGGAAGGGGGAAAATGACTTTTGATTTCTAGGGACTCATGAAGGAGAGAGTTTTCTCATAGTTTTGCTAGGGTTCATAGAGTAGGGTTGAAGACTTCGCCTTACGTAGATTCGTTCAAGTTTGTAATCTTTCAGTTAAGTTATGAACCAAAACTTCTCTTTCGGTTGTGTGTTTTTTATTTTTTGATTTCTGGGAAGTGTTTTATCTCAAGTTTCTTTTATGGAACAGTTCTCATGAAATATGGTTTAACACAATTTCCAGTAAATTCTTAACTCTCTTATGATGAGGTTCTGATGGTGAAACTATTTTGGTCTATTAATGACCTAAATTCCTCTTTTATACCTCAACGAGATTGTATGATATAAGCACTTGTAGAAAAATCTTATAACACCTTAGTTGGGCATCTTCTTGACAACGTGTGAACGAGAGATTCCCGATACAGATAGCAGATGCCAAATGCAAGCTGAAATTAAAGTATTGTTTTGAATAGTGTTTAACATCATTCAATCGTTTCATTCTGAAGGCAGCTGATATAAATCTTTGTATCAAAGACCATTCAAACTAGATAGTTCTAGATGAATACGTGAAAGAAGATACTGGTTCTTGATGGAAATAGTAGTGAAACTTAAGAACCACATCCAATCGTCTTCTTGTTTTAAAATAGTCAATTTAATCAATTACTCAATCAACCAACCTGATGATAATTTGCTTTTAAACATACAATTTTTTGGAGAACAACCATGAGGATCACCTAGAATACCACTCCTGTGAAGATGGCGCTTGTGGACTTATGATGTGTGCTTGATTCTGCAGCTTGGGATAATTTGGCATCAAGATAAATGAAAGCAAAGACCACGATCCAATTTATACCTACATCCACGGATGAATAAGAGACCTCCATTTCTCTTCTTCCTGAAAAACCTCCTATGTCTTTTTACTAGTCTCATTTCCATTTCCCCGTTTGCAACGCCATTACCTTCATCTTCCTCTGATATTTAACACCCTCTTCATAGTAAAAACAGATATAACGTGATTAAACAACGAAGGTTTGTCTGGATTATTTCCAAGTTCTTTTGATAATTGGCTTCTTGGAGTCTTCAGACATCTGAGACCTTCAGTGATTCGTTGTCTCCATGAGTTAAAGAAACTTGCTGATCGTTGAGAGAGTGCTCAACCATGCTGAGGTTAAGTGATTCACAGACCCACACGTCGAAGAGTGGGTGCTAAAATTTAATGATGCTATGTATGATGTTGAAGACCTACTAGACGGGATTATTGTCAAACTTGTGCAGCGTAGGGATGGAAGGCTCTTGACGACACCTGGGCGGCTTTGGCATTATAATTAACCCTTAAGGTTTAGGTTTGTTTGCCCGATTCGTCAAAAGCATGGAGGACTGATGGTTATCATCGTTGTTTGGAAGAATGGTGTGGGGTGATGCGTCAATTGGTTTGGTTGGGATGAAATTACGAGGGCTGTCATGAGCTTAGTGATCGTTGGTTGGTTAGACGGGGATGAAGTGAGAAGATGGATAGAAAGGTTGTTGTCGATAATAGGGTGATAGAAGATAGAGGCGATTCCGTGGTGACATGGGTGTGGGTGGACTGATCAGATGAATATCGAGTAACACCACGGACTAGGTGCATGGGTTTGCGTTTCAGGGATAACCAGCAGGTGAGTCGGAATTCGAGCGAATGGATCTTGTGATATGGGCGGAGAGCCTAGATTTGCTTGTGTGAGCGAGTTAGGAAGGCTTGGTGACGAGAAATTTCTACTCGTTCTAGATGTTGTTGGGAGAAATCTCTGTGGGTGGACAACTGGACTTTGTTGGGAGAAAAGTGCAATTCCACTCCTGTATTTGGAAAGGATGAGGTTATTATGACCACTGTTGATAAAACGTTTTCAAGATCATGGGTGCAAAGATGCTTATCCTGGACGCTATCGTGAACATTCTTTGATCCTTATTTGAAAAACATGCATTTGAAAATGGAGACTCCAGGCCATACCCTCATCTCTGAGAATTAGGCGAAGATATTGTGGCTAAATGCCAAAAATTGCCTTTAGTGCTCAAAGCATTGGGGAGTCTCTTACAGTCTAAAACTGACAGAAAGGATTGGGTGAAAGTTTTGGAGAGTGAAATATAGGTTGAGATAACCGGACCTTCCTTGGTTGATATTGAGTTATCGAGATCTCTCATTGCTATAAGCGATGTTTCAGCAATGATCTATTTTCAAAGGAATGTGATTCAATGAGAATGCAGATATATGGATAGAGAGGTTAATGAATATTTTAATTGTTCTCCACATGAACAAGATAATAGCTTTTAGTCTCTTATTAAGAAAGTTATCTAATCTAATCTACCAGAATGTTGATTAAATCAGATGCAGAATATAATTTCCTTTTTCTCACTAGCGATGGGAAGTGGAGTAATGGATTTATTAGATATTAGCGAGTTACCATAAAGGAAATGAGTCCCCTCTCTCTACCCATTTAAGAAGCATTGTGGTTTTCTATCATTAGTGTGTGAATACAGCATACTATATTTTAAGAAAAGGATGAAAGGATGAAACTATCTGCAAGTTCAAACATTGAAAAATATTCAAAGAAATTGCTTATGGATTTAGGTATGTGTTGTTATGTTTGTGAATATCATGTGATCACAAGATCTTGGAATTGGGGAAAGCATGAGCTGCATTAATTAGTGAACTATTATTTTTACCGTGGTATCATAGCAAGGTTAAGATGACAGATTTCCCATTACCAGTTATATTCATTGGAATCGATATTTGTGGAAGATTTTATTTTATTTTTCTTTTTAAAAAAGGTTTGTTGTTTGATATATAATGAACATCAGCCTATTTATGGCCACCCTCTTCTATGTTTAAATGGTATATCTATAAAGTTAATAAACCTAAGGCAGCGACATCGACACTGCTGCTTAATCACCCACCTTGAAAAGGCATCTGGCATCACCCTGAGACTTGGGCATTTGGATGGGTGAGGGCAAGGATATGGTCTTCCACAAGAACGTTCAACAATCTTAATGCTCCACGTTGTTACAAAGCTCGGCTTTAAGATTGTTGGATTACAGTGTATGCAGCATCTGTTCTTGGATCTGAAGGTGAGTGTCTGTGCCTTCTCAAATGGGTGATGAAAAAACCTCACTACCTCGCTCGACTTACATTATCGGAGAGATACGACGGAGAATAACCATAAATAGGGTTGAATATCAATACGCAATGAACAACAAACCTTTAAAAGAAAATTCGCGATGGTGGTTTGACTGATAGAACTATAGTGATCTGAGTGTATGCATTATGAAAGAGTGAATCAATGTCTTTATATGTGTATGACTTTAGTGTCTCTTATTAAAAGATTATCCTAATCTTCTAAAATGTTGGTTAATATGATCAGAGATATAATTTCTTATTTTTGCTCCCTACTTTGATGGGAAGTGGAGTAGTGGTTACTAGATCGTGACAGTTACTAGAAAGGAAATAGGTCTATCTCTACCCATTTAAGAAGCATTATGCGGTTTTCCATCATAGGTAACTAATGGATGCTATTTCTTTGAAAGGTTAAGAGGGAGAAATCTATCTCACGAAGAATTTGTGATCGAGAAAGAAAGAAATATTCAGTACTTTGGATTCTTGGTATATTTATTTATGTTTATGATATCATGATAGTCAAAATCTTGGAATTGTGAAAGCATTAAGACTTAGATTGATTTTTATTTTTTTACATGTGATATCAGATAAGGATTAAGACTTTCATGATTTTCCAGCCTGGTTATTCACATTGGAATCAGGATTTGTGGAAGGTTTATTTTATTTTATTTTATTTTTGCTCGATTCGAATGTAATTATAATTTAGTTTGATTTTTATTTATTCTCTTATGACTCATGTTGATATTTTCCAAAAAACAAAAATCTCTTTTATTTTTATTTTAATTTTAATGTTATAAGCGACAAACCAAGTGTTATTCGTTGTCTTGGGATTTATTTATTTTTTGTTGAAGTGATTCGTATATGTTGGTTTGACCATTTCCATGAAATTATCTAGTGATGTCATATTTTATAATGCATATCTTTTTCTAATAAACGTAATGTCTATAGTATAATTATGTTGTTGCCTTTTAATTTTGCCCATAATTTGTTCTACAAGTATAGATCAGATAAAGAACTCATGCATGATGATATATATTAATTAAATAATAAATAAATGAATCCAATTATTTTCTATACTTAGATTTGACATTTTCTGTGTATATTAAATTATTTTCTATGAAGATTATATTTGAATATGAATTGTCACATACATGAAGCTGTAACATGATCTTGTTATAATTGAAGATGTAAACAGACATTTTTCTTAAACGCTTCTTCAACTTAAGATGCATTATAGATCGTTTGGTTAAATCACATTGACCCGACTAGAAAACATGGATTTATGACATCTTTAATAATACTCCAAATCCCAGTATTAAAAAAATACTTTACAAAATTATTTGAATAAATGTTTATCGATCTATAAATCATGGAAGTTTTTAGCTTATTAAGGTTGGCACACATTTATTGTAATTAATATACTAAGGTAAAATAATTATGTAATCTTGTTGAAAGTGAACTGAATACCCAAAAGGTAACGGACTGTCGGATTATGGATATATCATTAATTATTTTAATGGAAAAAGCGGAATCCACTATAATAGTCAAAAAGTTTAATTTTGTATCTTGTAATTTTCATCAAAGATGTGTCCGCAGTAGTACTATTAATCATTTATTATTTAACTTCGAGGCGTTAATATATTAGCAGACATATTAATTGATTCATTCACTTGTTTAACCCCATTATTTGGATATTGATGAATCATGTCGAATAGTTTTTATTAATACTGATATACCCTTTGATCAGTTCACTGGTGTTGGATGGGTTTTCCAACTGGGCGAAAACTTCTGTGATGGAAACTTTCGATGTTAACAGATAATCAGATCAGATCAAACATTATAATGTACGAATGAGCATAGAACAACATTATGTGTTTTTAACACGAATGTGACATTGCTGGAATTTTTAAAGGCTGTGGAAGAGGTTTAGATTCGTGACAAAGTCTCTTGTTTGGGTTTGATAATGTGACTATATAAGTTGATGGTACTCGTATCATCAGTGACACATCTTTGAATATCAAAATCTAGTTCTGCTAAATTGAAGGCTCTTAGGATGAATGTGGATGAGTCTTTTCTAGTTCAATTTATTTTAAAAATTCCTTACCCTAACGATATGGATGTTTGATTCATTATTGATGTTTATTAGGAAAAAAGTGGAATGAATGATTGTGATTATCACTGGTTCAAGAGACTATAGACTTAAGTAACAAGGACATCTTCCGATTCACCTTATAAGCAAATAAGCCAATAAGAAGTGGAAAAAACCTAGAAAGAGCAGAATGAACACCTTAGAAAATAGGCCTGCCTCATAGTGAAGGGCTCATGAGAGGACAAAGAAAGCGTATCAAGTTCCGTTTTGTAAGTTTGGGCATGTTGAGATTACCCTGGCAGCCCATGGTTTAAGAAGAAAGGTAAGCCTTTAGCTACGTATGTTTCGAATAAAATCTTATAAAGTTCCTTAACTACTTAGTGGATGGACGGGATTTCTACCTAATTCATTATATTTAATTACGTCTGAGAGCTTTCTTACAATCCGGTTTAAACTAGTGAGTATGGTTGTGGAAACCGGTCAAAGTTCAATGGTTGCTACGGGACATTTTAGTTTATTTCTAGACACTAGACATTTATCTGGTTTGTTTGGACATATGTTCTTCTCTTTCTCGTAATTTGGTTTCAGTATGCGAACTTGACCTTGACTATTCGCATGTTTTCATGTCAAATATTAAGTTTGTTTAAAAATTCTTCCTTTGTTCGTTTATGTGAGTGGCTTGTATAAATGAATCTTAATAGTCACTTTGTTGAAAGCCTTTACAACCTGATCATGTCTTGGAACTAGCGTAATCTGGTCAGTAAAGATTCTGCCGTGACAAACGCAGGAGCGTTTTAGCGCCCTGAAATCACGGTCCGTTGACAGCGCTGATGAACCGTGAGTCGTATCTGAGACCATGTAATAGTAAAAATAGCCGCGGAATGCATACGCCAAATACTTACCAAAAATCTAACCAACTATATTACAATTGGTCTAGAGTTAATTACATCACTCTTAATACAACATATATCAAAATTTAGAATTCTAATACAAGTTTTACAAAATAAATACCAAAGCTACATGTCGACTTTCTTCTCAAAGCGGCCTTTAATGATCGTCTTTCTGACACTCTGTGCACGATAATGATCCCTCAGCAAGGGTGAAACAATGCCCAATAGTGATAATTTCCACGACGGGTTCAATCCCACGCTAAGTCATAAATCATGTGGCAAACGCTGATCGTTATTATGGTTCATGAATATGCAGTATGGATGAGATCATTTTCACGCTCCGCCTAAAAGCCCTCACGCATGCACAAGCCCGATGCGAAAAACATCGTTTTCAAAACAAAATATTTTTGTCTTTGAAAACATCATACCGAGTTTCGGTAAATATATTGGACTACCCTCCGAGGCGAATTTGTTGGATAACTCTCCGAAACAATTCATGGGTTCCTCCGATGAATTGTTTGGATGATCTAGACTGATTCTCAGAGTCTCTCTAATGAAATTCCTTTCAGTTATTTATTTTCCTTTTATTTATTTCATATCATGCACTGCACCCTAACAATCTAGGGATTACTTATTGATTATATAAATAAGTTATTATGACCCTAAACAATTCATGTTAAATATATTTTGTACATATAACAAGTAACTGCGCCACATCATGTTATCGTATTCATAGCAATAACATCAAAATTAACTCACATGGGCTAATAAACAGTCCAAGCAATTCATTTTGAATCACCCAGTAGCACAAAATCATATAGATCAAGCAGCGATGGTAAACCTAGGTCTCATTGTGTTTCTGTTCCTGGATTTTCTTCACTACGGTCCAAATATTTTGAGACGAAAACACGACCATCGACCTTAACAAATCCAATCATTAAATGACTCTTGACGAGACAATAATGGGAGGCCTTCCTCTTAGGTGTGAAACTCACAAAATTGGTGTCACGCGTGGCCCTTTCGGTGTAGATCAACTTTGCTTCTTGGCAGAGACGAGCAGGCGTAAGAGCACAGAAATCTAGAGAGAAGTTGCACTTTCTCTGTAAGCTAAGTTCCTCATATCTTTTCTGGACATTGCACAAATTGGGAGAATAAGTTGTTTTTGTTTTATTCTTTTCTTAATTCCCATTTGTCCTTTAGTTTTGACTTTTAAAGGCTTTTGACACTTAGTAATCTAAGCCCATTTTATCTCCATCCTCTCACTAATCTGTGCAACATGTGTCACGTAGGTACATATAGTAGGTTACTTTTGTCACATCACATATGCTACTACTTGGTATCTCGACACAGGCTGCTGATTCCTCGAAAATCTTGAAACCCCGATTGTCTGGAAGTCGACGGGGTGGCGGTAGCTGGATTTCTTGGATCGATTCGGGGATGAGTTTGTTTCATCATCGAGATCTAAAAAACACAATTTGACCAAAGTACCATTTTCCATTTTTGTAGAGAAAATTAGATTTTCTCAGGGTTCAATTATCTTGGGGACTAAGTCCGAAATTAGTATCCTGACTCAGTCTGTCGTATGCGGCCCAGTACCATGCATATAAATAGTCGTTAAGTGTGCGCGAAAGCTAAACCACGTGCGCCGTCCACAAGGAAGGGATGATTGGCCATCGATCATGCGCTCAAACATTTGACTTCTCAGCTCCACCCGGTGCGCCACCGCATGTTGCCTGTGGATGCAAAACCGCCAAAAACGTTCGACATCCATAATGCTGCTGGTCACTCGCTCGGTCCCATGCGTGTCAACCTGGATCTTCTATTTAATCCACTATGGCACGGATCTGGTGTACCTCGGATGATGAAATGTATGGACAGCATGTTGGTTGGTAAAAATGCGGGTGATGGATTGCTGCATGAGTATGCCGAAGGCACGATGAACCTCAGGTGACTTGTTGCAGAACGACTCTCTCTCTTTAGGCATCACCTTGAAGAGCGTGATCTCGACCTCGAACTCTAAGGGTCAGCGTCGCTTGTCAGCATGCGGCTTTTAGGCTTTGAGCCATGAGAAGGCGTTGGCAGTGTCAGTCACGCCACCGGGGTTCTCTGCTCCGCGTCAGGGAAACTAGTGAGATGGAATCTCCCGCCTCGATCGGCGTATCGGTGATCTGCGTGGCCTCTATACAATGCCTCATGTGGTGTCATCACGTATACTCGCGATAAGCGTTGTTGTAGGCGGAGGTCCAGCAGGGACGAATGCTCTTCCCATTTACCCTTATGATCGAGACGCATGCTCGTAGCATGTCCTCCCCAACCTGTGGTCTCTTTGTTTGACCATCTTGTTTGTGGGTGGAAAGTTGTACTCATCATCAGCCATGTATTGCCCATAGCCTTTTGGAAAGCTCTTCTAAAAGTGCGTAATTCAGTGTGTCTTGACCAGTATGTGGATGCGGTGCGCCGCTGTAGCAATGATCTCATGAGGATCTCTTTGGCGAGAGAATCTCTCGGATATGAGTCATCACACGGCGAAAAATATGCCGACTTTACATGGACGGATTGAAATATCACCCATACCGCATGTAGTATACTTAGATGTTTCGTTTGGGTGAAATTAGTCCTGAAAATCCGTAAGTGACGTGCTCATGCTTAGCCATCAAATGGTTGTAACTAACATGTAGTGCTCGTATAGCTTTTTGTTATGAAATAGAACATTGTCGAACGAAGTCCCTTACATGTCTCTTCGTCCCGCTCCCGATATTGATGCGAGGCGAAGATCACGGCACATCTTCGTGCCAGATACCACGGCAAATCGAGAAGCGATGAAACTCCACGAAATCTCCTCTCTCAAATGCATCGACCTCTTGGAACCACTACCGGAGTCTTCTATACCGAAGACTACCATCTGCATGGATGGTCCGACCCTAAATCACCTATGCCTGATTGTACTGCGGTCTGCACGGATGTTATCTACGTGCGCGTAGGACTCGATCACTGCTCAATAATAGAGCGGTGCTGCTAAACTCCCAGCGCACCCCAGGCACTCGGTTGTCGCTCTTGGAATTGTCAGGTGCGAAAACATCAAAACGTTAAAGGATATCTTGTGGTGTATACGACTTCGACTTAGTGGCATCAGCCACCACATTTGCCGTACTAGGATGGTAATGCAAGATGGATCATAATCTAGGAGCTTCCATCCATGCGTATTTACCTCATATTGAGGTCCCATTGCATGAAAATATACTTCAGACTTTTGTGGTTTGAGTATATTTCGAACTGCTCGCCATATAAATGATGTCACCAGAATCCAGCGAATACTCTGGCCGCCAACTCTGTTTGTGTGTGTGGGCGGATCTGCGGTTCTCTGGCAGGAACCATAAGCTACCTCTGGGCTTGCATCAAAAACACCTTCGATCCGACCTTCAAAGTATCAGCATTGCTTGTGTAACCTTGTCTCATTTGGGATTATCGGGATAGAAAGTAAAAGTAAGCCTCTCTTGACTCTGGAATGCCTCCTCGCATCGATCATCCTAATCAAACTTAACCTTCTTCTGGGTCAATCTCGTCATAGGTGCCGCTAATCGGGAGAAATCCTCAATGAATCTCCTGTAGTACCCAGTCAATCCCAAGAAACTACATATCTTGAAAGTGACTTGGTCTCTCTGACTCATCAAAGGATTGACCTTCTGGATGGCCCGACGCGATCAGACCTGTATCTTTAAAAATTGCCTTAATATTAAAGGCTGTGCGTACGAACTTGGGCGTACAATTGATGGTCTCTCGACGGCTGTAAAGCAATCCTCGAGTGATCCATCATATCTGCGTGGGGCGTTGGTCTTCATCCGTGAACCATGACAAAGCAGTCGAAGCTAGGGTTGGAACTTCCCTTATGCATGAGGTGCCATGAATCTATGGCTGATACCGGTAATCAAAGGCATCCTTTATGGCTGAAGTATTATCCCCGTGTCATTGTCTTGGGATATCTATCTCACCAACCCTCGGTGATGGTAACAAGTCACGAAGAAGATCTATCTTGTAGGTAGACTCGCGCTCTCGAATGATGAGAAGCAATGAGTCATCGATCCTCGTGATGAGTGCAGATTCTTGATAAGTAACCTGTTCAATATTTATGATCAGAATAAGTGGAAAGGGTCCACCTGTTTCTTGAAAAATATATGGCAGCAGCGGTGGGTGGATCTAGACGGATCAGCATCCGAGTAACTCATGTAGCTGGACCTTGAGCTCTTGCAACTCAATTGGTGCCATCCTATGGAGGGATATCGAAGATGGCGGCAGAAGTGTAACTTCGTCTGATCTACAACCTACTATGGAATCACGGTAGTTCATCCTAAAAACATCCTCATACTCACCTGAACTTTTCGCGGTAGATCTAAGTCGGTTACCTCGTCCTCGAGGTGGGCTTTGGCCAACCCGCCAAGCGTCCATTACACGGACTCGTACATTGTCTGGGGCCCGAGAAATATCATGGCGGTATTACCCACGGGAAGCGTAACACGGTATGTGTGTGTGTAAGGGACAACCTCCCCCATGCTCAGATGATGATGCTCACCGTAGTCGGTTAATCCATCGAAGGATGAGATGAACTCAGTTCATAGACCCTCAGGTCAGTGCGAGCAGAATCCCGAGAGAGATCTCTAGCTCGCCGACCTCGACACATCATCCACATCCTTGGGGAGAACTCACATCTGAAGGAGCTCCTCAGGCCCTCGACCTCGAGCCAAGCTACACATCACAGCTGATCGGCGACTGAATGAATGTGAACCGCTGGGATGATCAAACTCTTGCCATGGGTGAGATGTGCAAAGAACATATACGGCGGCAGTCGATGATGTAATGGCGTAGACATGCCCTAGCCACAGTACACGGGACCTTCTCCTCTGCCTGGGCATATAACGGCCTCTCTTTGGCCTGCACATTAACGGGAGGTGCCCCGTGCGGCTCCCACAAGGCAATCACAGCCCAACCCGTGAAAGGGTGGAGAATAAGTGCATGTTGCTCATGGCCCGGCCCAGAGGCCACATTAGCTCATAGACCTTGGATCACGTCTCTGGACCCGATCCCTCCTCATATGTCCTTCTTATTGTGACATTAACCCACCACTCCTTCTTATTTAACAACAAATCAGTGTGTCTCGGATATTATAATATGGACCCATGTGAACTAAACCCTGCTTCTTTCCCAAAGCCCAGCCAAACTAACACTCTGTTCTTGTAGTCCCAGTGCTCCGAGCATCCTCGATCTCTCTCTCTATGGTCATGGCAGTCCCAACTATAGAGTCAATGTCTTATAGGCGGAGTCCTACAATCCTACCTCGAATGGACAATCTCAGTCCATTCTCAAATCGACCTTGGCAGTGTGTAGTGCATAAATCATCAGACAAAACAGCTGACCTCATATTAGTTAGTACATATGAATCAAGTCATAGTCCACAACTTGTGTTTCATTAAGACTCTGAGGCTTCAAGTTATAGTGGGTGTTGCGGATAACGCCATGAGCGACTCTGGAACTACTTTGCCCATGTCATTGCCTCTAGGTCCGCGGAGATGTTGCTTGATTCACCAGCTTGGGCCTCGCCCTCCCCAAGCAGAATAAATTGGCCCCGATCTGTTGGTGTGAAATTAATCTATGGCATACGATATCTTCTCAGCTGTGACAGTGGTTTTGCCACGAATCTCCTTCGCATCGGCTATGGGGATGATGTGCCCTAAACCTCGGGATGCTGGGACCTCTCTGGGGCCCACGTGCACTGACATGCAATAGCGACCACAAATCCTCTGGCTTTCAGCCGAAAACCTCTTGATCAAATATTGGTGGTGCTTAGCTGGCACCTCGTATGGGCGACATCTCACGTCCTCTCCCGACCCCAGCCATCTACACATGTCAAATGGCAAGTTCAGTTTTAATACAGCATCTCTAGATGTAAACACATTAAAGGTATTGCATGCAGAATGCAAACTGGAGAAAATTCAAAATTTGAAAAAGATAAAATGATCATTGAGTAAATCAAATTTTTGGATCTTGGATGGCAAGCAGACTTCATGACTGGGATCGTGAACGAATCCTAGCTCGACGTTGAATTTCATCAGTCTGGATAGTCGAGGAATTTCACGTTTTTGAAACTATGGATTTTCTGGACCATGATCGCAAATGGAACTCAAGACATGAAGATATGTGATGTAGTATAAAGTCACATACTACTTGTACCACTATGACACATATTAAACAGTTAGAAGATGATGGGAATGGAATAGTTGGGTTAGACCATACATCAGATCAGCAAAGAAGACAAGATGGATGAGTTTATTGGATAAAGGCAAAAGAGGTAAATAGTTATCTTCTCCATTTGAAGAAAAACAGAAAAACATGGAGGAGAGGAAAAAAATTAGCGATGCTTGGTTGAGGTTTAGAAAGGAAAGTGTTAAGCATGCCTTCACATTTATTCGGACCGTCGGTTTGCTTCGAGACCAAGTAAGGATTGTTCTGCGCGAGGAGAGAGATGGTGTGGACACACCGATTTGTAATGGAGTTCCGACAACTCAAGAACAGGGATCTTTTCCTCTTGTGTTATTCTTTGGCTGAACCGTTTATGGATAAGGTTGTTAAGGATTGAAGAAATGTGATGCTCGGTGTAAAAAACTGGATGCCAGTGAATCTCTAATTATTAGCCGTAAACAGGTGCTGAGCAAGGAGGGTTTCACTATTCATGTGAATAATTCGTGATTTTGGTGTGAATTTTTATGATGTTGAGTGATTCAAAATATGAATTAGCACATGTTTGTTAATTAGCGAGTGAGCTAATTTTGGTGTTATGGATTGTAGAAATTGAATAACATGATTTATGTAGATTAATTATATTTAATATACATGTTTTATATATTACTTATGAATATTTTGGGATTGGCATAATGCATTCCATATGCCTTTGAGAGTTTCCACTAGAATATTAGGGTGGAAGTGCATGACAAAATGAAAGAAGGAAAAATGTTTGTGAAAGAATTTTGATGGAAAATTTGAGATTGTGTTAGGTTGTTCCAACAATTCAGGTCGGAGGGCCCATGAATTGTTTGAGGGTTATCAATGATTAAGCCTCATAGGGTAGTCGATATATTTCACCAGAATCTCGGTAGTAAGTTTAAACAAAAGCTTTTGTTTGAAAGCTGTGATTCTCGCATTTGGCTTAGAGGCATGTGAGGGAGTCGGTGAGACTGTAGAGACATGGTTTAGAACATAATATGAGCAGACATTCAAGTAGGATATGTATTGATTGGACATGTGTTTTTGCCATGACATGCACTTAGGTGGGGAGTAACACGTAGGAAATTATCACTACGGGCTTGCTCGCCTTGTTGAGGATCACTATTTGGTGTATGGGGAGTGTATAGGAGGACGATGCTCACTCAGGGCGCGTTTTAGAAAGAATTTGGGTTGTGGCTTTGGTATTCGTTTATGCTAAAACATGTATTAAGTGTAAATTTTAATATATGTTTGAACTAAGAAGTGACTTAATGTCTGAACTAGTGTATATAATTGATGTAATGGGTGTGATGAGAGCTCAGAGTGGCCGTTATTTCACTCGTGAAGACCTTGTGTGGTCATTGTTGAACGACCCAGGACGTGGGTTTGTACCTTGGATGGAAACTCCCAGTACCAAAGGAGACTACGCGTTTTACGTGGTGTTAGGTTGCGAGCATCCCGCGAGTGACCTGTGAGGTTGACGGGTTGTCAATGGATTGCGGGTTTTGGGGCGGTATCTGGCTGGTATTAGACGATAAGCAATTACCCACAAGAACTCGGGTGTAGGTATCCATAAGTATGGAGTTACCAGGTTCACGACTTGATCCAGGCTAGATGGTTTGTTTGGTTTGGTGGATCACTGTAGTTTAGTCGATTCTAATAACTTTGTTTGACTTAGTTATCTGTGCTGGAGCATGGCCGGATACTAAAGTGACGAATAATGGTTTGGGTTCCTGAACGAAGTGAGCGGACTTCGAATCCGCGTCCCAGTACCTTATGATGAATGTTGGTGATGGGGATGTAACAAAAATGTTGGGTTGGTGCGATAGTTGGTTGAGAATTTTGAGCGAATGATCAAGAATTAAATGAAAAAAATACGGGTTGAGAATTTTTTTTTTTCTGTGAGTTTAAATGCTCTTGTTAAATAACTCGCGTTCAAATCGTTTTGACTTGGTTCTATCGGCGTCTGTTTTTGCGTCGTCGTTTCAATAGTTGAATGAAAAATGTTTCTGAAGTAATGGTGCGATCTTGTTATGTTTGAATTATGACGGTGGCTGTCTATCGACGCAGACGCCAGTGCATGGACGACTAGCCGTGATACAATCGGATTGAGCCTGATGCTGTTAAAGACTCATTCGTGATATACAACGTTTTAAATGTGAAAACAGAGTACTCTCTGTTTGGGATGTGTCTTTGATACAATAATTAATATTGTGTGTGAGGAAAAGCGTGACACTGTGTGGGACATAAGTGGGAAATACTGGACCTTTGTGGGAAGAAGCGTCAGGAGGGACAATGGTGAGAAGATTAGATAATATTCTTAGCAGGAAAATAAGATATGAGTTTAACAGCTTTGGTTTCTCATTCTTTAAAAAATTAAGTCTATGTGATTTACGAAAATTTTAGAGAAAATGCAAGAATGAAATAAAGAGAAAAGTATAAGAAATAAAAAACAATGAAAATGAAAATAAGGACTAGTCTAGTTTATTATTTTTATTTGTTATTTAGATATTTGTTTGACTAAACTCCAGTATAAGATGAAATAATTTAGAATAAATAGAATTTCAATAGATATTACTTTATTTAGATTTTTCTTTAGTTTTTCATTGAGCAATAAAACATGAAAAAAATCAGTTTCCTAAGGGTTTCGGAAAAGCTGAGGATTTGATATTGAGAATGGAAGGAAGAAAAAGGTAAAATAGATATAAAAATTTTCTAGTTGATAAGATTGTTCTAAAAAATTTGAATAGATATTGTAACATAATTTCTCAGTCTTATGCATCGATTTTTCTAAGATTTATGCGATGGTAAAAGTCATCCTTAGATGACCTTATTATTGTTAGGATACTTGAATTTGGTGAAGAGATTTCACTAAGTGTCATGAACCACGTGATTTTACTGTCCTGTCGTCTTTATACATCAGTTTTGAATGCATAGATTTATACGGATAGGAAAGTCATCTGCATGGACATTGCTGATAATTTAGATGGACTACTTAATTTGGTGAAGGTTCACTAAGTGTAAATGAACCATCAGTTTATCTATCAGTGAGTTCAAAGACCTTTGATTTGACATGAACATGATGATTCACACCTTCTTTGCAACCTACTCCTATTCACCACATAGGAAATAGTGTAGACCCGCATTTTGCTATAATGCATTTTCACTTAAAGAGACTCATTTTTTATTTTTTGAAAAACCATTTTTAAAGGTTGGGGTTGCGGACGCATTTTTATTTTGAAGGAAAACAAAGATAAGGAGGAAGATATCATCATGACTCGTTAGAAAAATGGGTATAGGAGCTTGAGTCGACTTAGAGGTCTTGTTACCTATTGGGAAGGTGGTGAGCAAGCGTGGGCCCTCGAACCCACTGGCCGGGTCTCTGCTAATCAAATTATAGAAAGATGTGTCAATCAGACAATTAATTACAAATACCAATAAATCATGAATTTATTAAATAAAGGGCAAATTCTGAGGAAAAATATGTATGATGAAGAAACAGCTATCAATAAGAAAATAATGTTGTTAAGACCTTCTGAGAACGGAGTGCCTAAAAAGTCTACCCCATGGGCTTTTAATCTTGCCCTTTATGGATGTGTAATCAACAACAACAACAACGTAATAATAATATGTAATTATTATTATTATTATTATTATTATTATTGTTATTAGTATATATGTTTTCAATTTTATTTTGAAAAGAAAATTAATTTTTATTGATTCGGTAACAATACATCTATATAAATACATGAATCCTTCAAATCATAAATGATGAAACTTGTGTAATAGCATAAATTAGCTGAAACCTTCAGGTTATAATATTATATTGACTAGAATACCATGACTTAAGTTACGTTCATAATATTGCATGGCCATAATTTGATTTTGCTTATACGAGATCACTAGCTTTTATAAATAAAATGTTAGATTATGAGACTCAGTCAGCTACATAAACAAAACGATAAGAATAAGCGTCTACTGCAGACAACGAAAAACCTAGCATTAGCAACAGATGATGGCGTAAACCAAACGCTACAACAAGATGATACGAAAAACAAAATAAACTCATATCTGTCTTGAGCTTCGCGATTCACGAAATAGTTTGATATAAAGCATTATAAACGGGTTATTTTAAGCCGAGAATGACAAAAAATCACCACTCTATGCTTAAGAAGATAAGTGGCTAGAAAAGAGCGTTGAGAAAATGAGGCTAAGAGAATTATGAATTTTCAAATATTTATTAATACCTTTGACATCGTTTCTTAAGTAAACATTCAGACTGTTCCACGAGTTTTAATCGATTTTCAATCTTTTGAATATGATTGTTATGTTCAATAAGAACTTTGTTCACATTCCCATTGAATTACATTATAGCAATCATAAATGATAATGAGTGAAGTCAATATATAAAATTAGTTAGGTACAATGAATGTGTACATATATTGGGGAGAAAGATTAAATGATAGAATGTAGTTGGTTGATACAAGAATAAAATCATTAAGAAATGATATAAATATTATATTAATATAGATATTTTAAGTATATGTATAGATATATAATTATAAATATTTATTATTATTTTTTTATATAATTTAAAATTATTTAATATTTTATAATTTGATCAATTTTTAATAATGACATGATTGTATGTGTCACGCAGTTGTTTGTTGTGCGGGGAATATAATACGCAACTCACGTTGGTGGGATATTTGTAGGCATTCGGATGGATGAAGTGGTTGCTCGATGATATGTGCGCAGTGATAACAATGGAATATACGGGAGTGTATGTTTCATCGCCATTAATATGCAAATATTACGCAAGATGGAGGAAAAATTCGATGACACTTCGATAGTTTTCCAAAAGTAATTGCTGTTGGTAACAAAGTCATGATTGCAAAGTTACTGAACTACCCTATAACCGGTTTTCCTTACGGTGAAATGATAAAGATAGTTGTGGAATTCATTTTCTTCTTAGTGTTTGAGTAAAACGATCGAAATACAACAGTTTTATATTCTTTATATTTGTTTTATAATGAATTTTATTCTTCATCCTCCACAATTTCGAGTTCTCTTGAGCATCACTTTAACCATCTTCTTCTTCTCTTGGATCATGACGTTATTACACGATCCCTCAGTTCACGATCTCATCAAGCAGAAAATATCTTGGGGAACACTATCCAGAACCTCTTTGGGGTACTACCTAGTACACTCGCAACTTGTTGAAATACCATGGTATAGTGCACAGGTATAAGTGGGATGAACTAATTGAAACATATGGAGTCTGTTAACATGTTCTATCAAATATACGGTTCTAAAACATGTTTAACTAACATGCATTCAAATGGGAACTAGTACATCGATAACATAAATAACCTGTAATTGATTTGCGATTATTAAACGTGATCACGCGCGGCTGCGATGACTAACGCCGTTCGAAACCTCAGGAGTTGGACATTGTGACATTAACATTGATTGGGGTGACGTCGTATCGTGAATGTTTGGTACCTGCGGAAGAATGAAAAAAGAACCGGATCGTTTGTTGATAACGACGAGTGTGATCGAGACCTGGTGGATCAATGCGGAAATAGCGCCGTTAAAACGACGCGCATCGGTGGCGCTGTGTTCGACCGTCCGGTCAATACTCCGTGGTTGATGTGAAACCGACGTGTTCATAATCATCTATCGACAAAAAGGTTCGATAATTTCCGGATTCGACCAAAAAACACGTTTGCCAGTGATGGATGAAAGGGTAGATGTTGCCATTATTTTGTTTGGGTACATTAGGAGTGAAGCGTTAAATTGTAGTAAAATACTACTTTAAATTTTAGCCTGACATACAATCTGGCAAGCGATAGTTGAACGTGAATCTTGGTTGTTAATGACCCAGCCAAGTGATGTAGATCACAATATCTCAACACGTTCAGACTCAATGTTTATGATGTGGAGTTGCCAAAGTTTGTCATCGTGCTGGTACATATAACTTCTGGCTGCTATTGAATCATTAGTAGTATACGATTGTAACCTAATAATAGATATAATATAGAAAATAACACATGGTAGGATGGTTGGTATACCTTATCACCTTGGATCAATTCGACATATTTTGGGTTCATAAAGATTTTTTGGTCTAACCTTTATTTCACTTCTGTTTGGCCTTTGTGTCTAATTTTGGTCGTCTGACGCTATATGAAGGTTAGAGTAGAACAATTGTGCATGGGCCTTGAACTTATCATGTGGCTATGATAAAAAGTCCTTCATTTATTATTATAAAGTAAAAATGTGGATCAGAAATAATTATCCTCCCGGTTAATCCCTTGGTCTTCATTTATGACATACCATGTGATAACCTTATGGTAATCAGTCATTATTTGCTCTTAGATTTTTATGAAAAAAAAAAACATAAACTTGGTTTTCTGAAATACACATATTTATAACAAAGTCACATTACCACACTGTTGACCCATTGTTTTCCTATTAAGCTTTTCATCTCCCCTTGTGTTATGTGGAACTAAACATATAGAACTAAATATCTCTAAGTGAAATTAAATAAAGTTGGTCATGACAAAAACAAAAATAAGTTTAAAAAAGAATTACAATATCGATCTATGATACTACAATGCCTCTCGATGCCATTTGACAAATCGTGATGGGCTACCTAATCTGCGACTTTGTAATTCTCTCGGAGTATGTTCTGAACAAAATAGCATGGACAGTATTTGTATGTCCTCTTGACCGACCTTTTTTTGGTTTGCCATCATCTTCATGACTTTTTTTTTTTTTTGAAAGATGTAAATGACAGTGGGCGTGGATGTTTGGCGAAGGTTATACCAGCATAGTTGATGTAGTGAACCCTCTCTGTGATATACCCACATTCACCTTTGATCTGTTGATGGGACATTGGAGACATGGTGAGTGCTCTGTTACATCCTCTGATTTTGTTTCCTTCTATGGTAAATCATCTGCCCAAGTTTCATATGTCGTGAATATATCAGCAGCGTGATTTGCTGCCTACGACCATCTCTTTAGCATTACGACCGTTCTCTTCTAAATGGCCTAATAAAAGCTTCAGCGTGGTCATTACATGTAACCTACATTTCACTTGATTATAACAAGTCAAGGTTTTGAATAATCAAAAATATAAAGAAAAACTTGTATATTCAAAACAAATATCATCTAACCTTGACCCGATTCATACAATCAAAGGCCTTACCAACCGGCTGTATCATTGTTTTACTGTTTGGTCGTGCCAAACCAAGCACCATGGTACGCAGTGCTTCAACTTTTACAGCAGGTAGGTACATCTTACTCACATAGAAGATATGAGTGATAGTGTTTAAGTCATTATATAATATTGACAACTCTAACAAGCGATTTTAATAGACAAATGATATAATGATCAACTTCAGCCCATTTGCAGATGACGTTATCGCAGCACATATTAGTTTTGTTGCTTTGAATTCGGATACCATCTTTAGAAAATAGTCAAGAATGAGTTTTCCCACTTTAATTTCTTGGTGAGACATCAATGTCCCATAGAAATCCATGGGTCATGCATTCCCTCATTGGTTTATTAGGTGCCAAAATGGTTACATGTGAATGTATAGGAAAATTTTGTAAATTCTTCACCAGCAATTAATGAATCTATTTGTGATTGATATCACATGCATATATCAACATGTAACGAGCAGCCAGATGAGGCAGGGGACATGAGGGTTCTGTGGATTCATGATGCTTCTGGACTACTTGGAGCTAATGTAACGTCTAAAACGACTAAGACGATTTTGTTTTGATAAATTAGGTGTCCGGGAACGTCGTATGCGGTGATTAACCATTGGCATAACTCATATATGATTTCCTTTGTTGTTGACTATAGCAACCCACCAAATCCATGGCCGATAATTGCTACCTTAACAAGCGGCAGCGTCATAGCGCTAAGAACCGTGCCGAACACCTAGATTTGGGTAGGCGCCTACATTGAAAAGCGTAGTAAGAGTTAATGTGACTTAGTAAATCAATACAAATGTAGTAGAATAATGTGTAAAAATTTAATCTGTGTTGATCTTCCTAACACATGACTGTTTATTTGTCATCTTCTCTTTAACAATACATAGAATAAAAATAATCGAGCAATGTAATAAGTTATGGTTGATGCATAAAATAACATGCACATACTAACCGGTGGTACTACGATGGTTACCTCAGTATATTCTGGTATTGCTAGTATTTTCTATTAGTATTCGGTATGTTACGTGGACATACCCAGTATGTTAAAGCGTGTATGGTATATTCTAGTAGTACCCAGGGTATGTTTGGTAGTACCCCCAGTATATTAGGTGTGTTGTTGATTTGTACTTGATATTAATAATATTGATGTTAGGAATTACACAACATAAGTAATTACAGTATACTTAATCATTGAACAATCACCCATGACCTAATGCAGATAGAAACAAAATCATATAATTAAGACCACAGCATAATGATTAACTCTCTGTTTGGAGAAATGTTGTGACAATACCTGTTATACCAAATGATAAATCACTGATTGGATTCTAACCTCGTAGTTGTCCTCAAAGTAGAATGAGATATGTAAAGCAAATATTAATTCGACAAGAGGATGTTTGCATGTTTTTCGATTATGCCAAACCAAATTACAACATAGGCAATAGGACAGATTACATTTATCAAAAATTGAGAAGCCCATCTCTGGCCACTGTTGGTCTTCAGGCCATTTTGAACATGGAGGATTTAGAGAGAGTATTAATTTCTTAGACATCTTGAACAACACCATCACATCGACTTTGGCATGTAGTGAGTCTCTATATAAAAAGCTAGAGTATATCAAATATTGGGTTGTAACTTGAATTGATCATCAACAAAGTGACGGGCGCGTATTAAATATATCGACGTGTATGAAAGGTATACTAGACATTTTCCCAGGCGACAAGTGCAACTATGCTCCTTGATGTCAACGTTGAAGATTGTTCAGTGATAAAGGTAGACTCGGATGGAGTGTTGTGTAAACCTGCGCCTTTTCGGTGTGTTTATTACCACTTTCTGATGACGATACCATGGAATTCTTCCATTGGTTGGATTCTCAACTTTGCTGCCACAACATTACCAACTTAGTCATGTGCTCGACTAAGAATCTACAAATAGAGTGATGTCGTTCATCTTAACGAGCATTAAACGACTTCTATGGATGCTGTCATTTTATCATCGTTTTGGGGACACAGCGCAGCTGATGTGACGAGGTCAATTGCTCTATCCAAGTTGCTAACGAATCATTATACATATGCAATTCATTCAGGGGAGCATTGTAATCCAGTCTCGATCAAGTAAACGTTTGTCAAACCATTGCAATATTTTTATCATATACCATTGTATTGGAACATTAAAAAGCTGCAGTTCTCCTTCAAGTGACAATAACAATAGGCATGGTTCTCTTCTCCAAAAGCTGGTTGTGTGCAGGAGACCAGTGCTAAGATAAAATGACACCACATCATATCCCCAATGAGATTCTTTAAGTTTTGTAAAACCAATTCCAATCCTCGTAATTCTTGGAACTCAATACACCATACCTTCTCGGGAACATGTTGTCATTAGCATCATAAGATGTAGCTGAAAAATTTTGCTTCGCGCATGGTCCCTCTGACGAAATGGGTCAACCGCAATGATTGGCGAGCATCGCTCAAAGACCACATAATGGATGCTTCATGGGCAATAGCGGAGTTGTTAAAGCCAGCCATCATAGAGGTGTGTCTTCCTGGCGATCCCGGATTACATTTTTATTAGTATCAGCAATTTGCGAAATTGATTGATACCATCTTTGTCTCTTTAATATTCTGCTTTCTTACCGAACGTACCTCGAACGTGTGTTATCGGTCGTTGTGTAAATAATAATAATATCTTAACCAATACTGGCGATCGTTATCGTTCGATGAAAGTAATATCGGTTTGCTGTTAGATGCTCTCTGATCTTATAAGTCGCACTGAGTGATCATTATGACTAACAATCAATGTATTCTTTGGCTTGTTTTCTTGTAATAGTATTGAATCTCATTTATATAGACATCAGTGGCACAATCATGAAATACATCCACATTTGAGACGTTGTGTCTTGCGTGATTTGGATTGGAATCGCCTTGAATTACTTATTGAACCACTTTAATGGCGGCGGATACCAAATAATGTGAGCATTTTCTAATACATCCATGGACGAACTCATTCATTCTTTGTTTCTCTGGACGTGTCTGAACCGTGATATGTGTTGGAGGATCACTATTAACCGCGACATGTCTTCCCAATTGATGAGTCCTTTCCCCAAATATTATGTGAAAGTTGTATTAAATCTTGTTTTTGTGCAGACCTAAGCAGACGAATCAGTCATACTCGACCAAGACATAGTTAATTCGAGAACTCTCATACATAACAATATTTATTGTTGGATTTTAAACATTTATTTCGTTTAAACGATCTTTAACAATTAACGTTGTTGATCTGAGGTTGTATGTAATAGTACATTTTCAATGGATTGATTCAACTTCGACCTATTACAAACTATCGATTCAGATCGACATATGGAATATGTTTTGTGGTTCTGTGATTTTTGTGATGAACTCGACAATATATATATTCAATTGACCATTAGACTTCACCATTTTCCCATTTGTGGCATACATAAGAACATCTTGATTCATATCTTTGTCTAATCTGTAGATTAATTTCACCAGTTCATTAACCTGTTAATTATAAGATTAAACATTTAACACAGAATGTAACTATATATGTTATGGTGATTCAATAGTCTATTATGGATAATCCCCAAATCGTGTTTCAAAGAATACAGCTTCAGAGGAAGTAGTTTATAACAGGAACTTTATTATGGTAAGAAACACTAGACAGTTCATTAGTTGGATTTGTAGGAGCTGTTTTCTGGTTCTATTATGGTAGTACACAACACAAAATGTTTATCCCAGTATGTTATCTTTAAAAGCTGCGTCTGCTGACTGTTGCATATGATTGTTGGCGATTAGAACACTAAAGACAAATCTGAATGGTAGTAAACTATCTAATATACAGTTCCCAAATTGGATGTGAATAATCTAGTATATGTTTGGATAAAAACTTAGATGCAAATATGGTGTTTTAAGGAGCTCACAGGTAATGGTAGTAACAAATTGACTTGAAGGAAACTAACTCACTAGCATTTTCACCAATGTTTTATTATGGTAAATGCCAGAGTAGTACCTAATTCATATAGTTATATACCCCGGTATATTAGCTGATCGATAGTACGAGATGTAATGGATCCACATAATATTTGGGACCGTTAGAAGAAATTACCCCATGCTTTCACGAACTGCCTTCATCCAGTAAGGTAATACTAAACCATGTGGTAAGATTCTTGAATTAAAAATTTAAAGATTATTTATTTAAGGTAAGAACCCGACTTGCCATTGTATTTACCATTTAATAAAAACATGATCGATTACTAATAAAGAGTAATGCTTTATTAAACCTCTTATATGGCGAACAACCCGAAAATGTCAAAGCAAAGCTATATTTACAAAAGCGAACAGAACATCCGAAAATACCAAAATGAGTTGTATTTAAAAATATAGAACTGTCAAACCAGAGATATATTTACCAAAATGAAGAAAGAACAAATAAAATGGCAAGCAGCGCAATGAAGAACTATGCCTAAACTCACACTCGAATATAGAATAACGAGAGATCGGCAAAGAAAAAAAAGTTATTAGCAATGACTAAACACCTTACTTCCTTGCATTGCGAAAGGAAATATCGGAAAACATGAAAAGAATATGCGAAAAAAAAAAAAAAAACTATACTGCTAATAGCTGTGTTGAGAATGAAAGATGTGAAAATAAAAAAATAAAAAAAAGGCTTTTGCAGTGTGATGGGACGTGGCGTGACAGTTAGAGGAGATTTGGGAGGAGATAGAAGGAGATCCAGGAAGGGAGGGGAGGGAAGTTAACAAAATGATTTTCAGTTAGGAGATAATTGGCCATAGGGGTAGTTTGGGGTAACTTTTGCAATTAACAAACTTTTATTACCAAATAGAAGTACTTTTGGTAAGTGGATGAAGTAATGTAATTTGACTTATGAATTGATTTTTATAATATTTGCATATTAATGGAGACAAGCATAATTTTCCCTACACATATTATGTGAAGATACTAGATACTATATTCCTTACCTTACAGCCTAGACTACTTGTACATATAGAGTACACCACCTTTGTGAATCTCTGCCATATCTAACATAACGTATGGACAAAGAAAATTACTCTAAATGAACATCGTTCTTTCTTTTTTTTTTAGGGAACGGTGCTATTCATTAAAACCGTATTATGAGAATCCAAATTCGCGACCATAAGAATAGACCGATATCTGGTGTGGCTTAGCAGATCGAATTAAGCGTGCCATTTGATAGTAATGAATGACTAGAGTATATAAACTCGATTAGCATTATATTGACAACCATGATTTGATTTCTTATCTTTGTTTGATCAATTATGCTTTACTATCCGAATGGACCCCACACAAGTAAATGTCGCAACAAGACGACACAAAACCATAAGCATGACAAGACTATCGGCGAAAACACAAAAATAAAGCTCTAATTAAATCTGATTTGTGGAATAATCATGTATTATTGAAGAAAGATAGCAGAAAAGTTTTGGAGAGAGAGGTGATTCCAAGTCAAGAATGATAAAGTCACCCCTCATTCACGAGAAGATGAAGGAAAGGAAATGAAATTTGGGTTTAGCAGAAACTTTGGTTTCTCATTCTTCAAAAAAAACATTAAGTAATAATAGGATTTACGAAAATTTGAGAGAAAATGGAAAAGAAAAAGATACAGGAAAAAATTAAATGAAAAAGTAATGAAAAGACAAAAATAAAGTTAAATCTAGTATATTATTTTTTATTTTCTATGACTCAGACTTTCATTTATCTAAACTTCAACTAATTATTAAAGATTAAATAAGATTTAGAATAAATAAATTTCTTTAAAATTATTTATATTTGATTTTCTTTAGTTTTTCGACCTGGGCATAAGGGCTATAGAAAAAAATCATTTCCTAAGGGAGTCAGGAAAAAAATCAGGAAAGGTATTGAAAGGAAAGAAAAGGTAAAAAATGAATATAAAATTTTCTCGACAAAGAATAATTTATTTATAAAATTTAGTGGGTATTTAACAAACATTAATTTCTCTAAATCTTGTACATCAATTTTATAGTTATGGATAGTAAATTATCCATGGATGAGCTTATTATTTGGTAGGATACTTAATTTGTTGAAGAGCTCACTAAGTGTCATAGACATTTTACTATCCACTATCAGTTGGAGTTAAAGAAACCTTTAGTTACACATAAGAAATGATGATACCTACCTAACAACTTCACTCCATTCACTAATAATAGTGGTTACCCGCATTTTTTGGTTATGATGCGTTTCCCACTTAAAGCAGAACTTCGTTTTATTTTTGAAAAACTATTTTAAAGAACGGTTTGAAGTAAGCCACTTAATTTTTGTTTTATTTTTAAAGGAAAACAAAATAAAAATAAAAACCACAAATGTAACTCATGATAAAAAAAAAAAGCGGGCATCAGGAAGACCAGATGATTCAAATTCAGGGTCAGTGTGCCTATTGGGAAGTGTACGATGGTGGCCTTGGCACTCTTAGCCCTAAATGGGTCTATGACTGTTATAAGGTAAGACAATCAATGTTAATTACAAATACCAATATAATCTGTGGTTTATTAAATAAGGAACCAGACAAGGAAAAAAAATAATATGTGAAGATGGGAGTGAGAGCCTCTAATAATAAAGATATATTTGTTGAAACCTTTACTATAAACAAACAAGCCCAAAAAGACATTTATAACAATCTTATCTTCAAGGATATATAATGTAACAATTATAATGATAATAATAATAATAATAATAATAATAGTTATTATTATTATTATTATGTCACATATATAATTTTAATTTTCTTTTGAAGGAAGATGTTTTTAATCAATTCAAGTCTTGAATATCAATTACAGTTTATATATCAAATCAGCTAAAAATCATGAGATAAATGTTACCATGTTAATAGCATAATAAGTGGATAAGCCTACAAATTTAATAATACTATAGTGACTAAAATGAAACTTTAGTTACGCAACATATTGTGACCACAATTTGATTTTATATAATTTGTTTTCCTTGACTAAATCATTACCCACATAAATAAAGCGTCTAGCGAACAGCGAAAAACCAAATATACGCCAACAAGAAGACGAAAAATCAGCGTCGACAGATATGAATGATAATGCAACAAGACTTGTGATAATGGAAGAACGAACTAGCAGACGACCATTCGGGTAATCAGACTCAAATAATATTGAATATGGTTTTGTTATAGAATGGTTTGATAAAAAGTATAAAGGGGTTATTTTGAGAATGACAAAAACACACTTTGCTTCAAGAAAAGATAAATAAACTAGAAAATAACAGAAAAATGAAGCTAAGAGAATACAAGTTGATATTTAGTAATACAACGCTTATCGTTTATTATTTTCTGACGTTTCTCAGGTTTTTAATCATTTTCAATTAATCAATATGAGTTGTCGTATTCAGGCGGCAAAGACTATTCATTCCACGTGAATTACATTCTGATGTCTCGTGATGAAATGATTATGTACATAAAATTGATGTGAGATAACTATATTGGAAGGTCGACGTTTAGGATGTCGTTATGATCGACGGATAATTAGAAGAAAGGACTTTGAATAATTATAAAATTATATATTTGATAGATACTTTAGGTTATTATATATGGATATATAATTACAGAATATCATATTAATTATTCTTCTGTTTGCCAAATTTTGTTTGCAATATTTTTATTAATTTTTATCAATTTTAACCCATCAACATGATTGTCACGTTGAGGTAAAGATATTGTCCACCTTTCAGCTTGGAGTACGCAATATTACAAGTCATGATGGATCGAAATCATGTATGAGAAGTTTGGTAAACAGATGATATTACCTTATGTGAAGATAACAGAGTCTTTGTACGAATCACAGTACATCGCCTTTGAATCTCTTGCCATATCTAGCGTAACATATATGTGGACCCGAAAATTACTTCAAATGAACATCAAGTCTTTTTAAAGGAAAAAAATAATTTTTTATCTGAACATAAATGTGTTATTAATATAGATGTTATAAATCATAAAAATTAAAATATTATTATATAAATTGTATCTTAATAAATAAGAATCCGTCTATACATTTAAACGTTAATAATTAGAATACCTAAACTCCAGTTCTACAGTATATGAACCAACCATATTGATTTTGTATGCTATTAAATTGATTGCTATATTTATATTTCTGTCTGCCCCCTATGAAGTAAATGTCTCAACAAAGACGATGCAGATATGAAATACGTCGTATGTTGACATTCATGAAAACAAATCAATGAATTGTGCCAAGTACTTATTAGTGAAGTGCTGGGTGATTCCAAGTCAAGAATGACCAAAAAGTCACCCCTCATTTCTTAAAGAAAAGGGAAAGAGAAAATTAGGCTAAGGTTTAACCAAAACTCTAGTTTCTCATTCTTTAAAAGAAAACCATTTAGTCTATGTGTGGTTTCGAAAATTTGGAAGACACAAAATAAATAAAGAAAAATGAAATGAAAAGTAATAATAAAACCCTAATTGGATCTATATTCTATATTAGTTCAATCTACATTTTGTTTGCCATCTCTAAATAATGCCTCTCCATTGTTGCTACTTCTGTGCTCATCATCTGTGCGTTTGAGGTCTTGACATTTGATTATTTCTAGTTGGAAATTGAAACTGGCGAAAATATGTTGTTGGTGCTGGTTATTGCTGGTGAAGAAGTGAAGACCCGTTGAGTTGTATTGCCTTGTTTTATTTTGTGTTTCATTTTGCTGTTGATGGTGTTGAAAAGTCCATCCATTATGGTAATTTGGAAGTGCAACATGTCTGGACACTGTATTGGAATTTTATTGCAGGTCTGCTCTCGGGTCCTAATGGGATATGTTTATTGTCAATCGTTCTTGCTAATACAGTTTTAGTTTGGTTTGTTGTAAGTTTATTATTAATAATATTGGATGTGAACACTTGTAGGGGTGTACAATGTTGTTGTAAAGTGATTATCAAATGAATGCAATTTTGTTGGAATATTTGTTGATTGCCACCCCTTTTCTACCTTTATGTTGTTTTACTGGTTCATTACCCCATTTTAATCTCTTATCTTTTCGCAAATATGCGTGATCTTTCATGGATTGTTTGGATTGGATAATGAACAAGAACAAAATCGATCCGGTTGAAGGGTTAAAACCGTTCTTCGAGCCGTCGAACTGGCGATTGAACGTTAAATCTATTTATAGATATGCCTTATTTTTAATAATAATGTTCTTGTTACATGATATCGTGGGTTCGACCAGTGGTTAACAAATGAGGCGTAAAATCGATAAACTTACTCGATTTAAAAATGGTCCTGTTTCAGCTGTGGATGCTATTCAATGTATAACATATATATATGAACACCACTTCAGTTATATTCAGGATTCTTACAGCTAGAGTGTAATTCACATGGAAATGTGGACATATATTGGATATCAGTCTTGTGTGATACATTGGTGGGTTGAAAATTGATCAAAACCCATGAAGTTTTGGAAAGTTTTAAGAAACGATATAAAAAGTATTAATATATATATATAAATTTTTGATTTTTATATCATTTATAAAGACACTTTTTTCATTTCTGACATCATGAAAATTCAAATGCTTTGAATATGATAATCGTGTACAATTAGGAATTATATCCACAAAGTAATAAGGAAAAAGAAGAGAATCTTGAATGATATAGATATTTTGAGTTATTTTATTAAGATATATATATACATATATATGATCAGATGATTGCAAATATCTATTGTTTATATCATTCAGTTATTTCAATATTTTCGCGAATTTTTATCGAATTTTAACATATCAACGTGATTGTCAAAGTTAAGCATGGATTTATTATAAACATGGATTGTTGAAGAGCTGGAAGCTATCAGAAAGTATGATAAATCAAAGCCAATTATTACAAAGAGTTAGGTACGATGAATGTGCTGTAGAAGATTATAGATAAGCGATGAAATAATTTAGAGATATTCCTGTTACACCCCACCAATTTTCTACCCCATATATATCACAATTTCTCAATACAGAATGGGGATATGAATAAGTTCTTCATGATTTTATCAGAAAATCAGAGTGGTGGATCACCGTATGTACCCAGTAGGGACATTTGCCTCTAACATTGCTGTTCTTTAAAATAAAAATTCCCTGGCTTTCCCACCCTATTTTCTGTATGTAATCAGTTATGAGATAGTTTCAGTGAGAAGTTTATGGACTTTGCAATAAGCGAGCGGCTAGCCATTTTTCTTGTCTTTATTGCCACTGCGACTCAGAACGTTTACTCCCAGTTGGTGGCCTTAGCAGCATTAGGATTAGTTAAACTTTGACACAATACCAGTAATGAAATCATGATTGATGAACCTTAGGTTGAGCACAATTCTCAATCTCTTCTAGTTTTCTTTCAAACATGGTTTTTTCTTCATTTCCTATCAGTGAGCTTTTGCAGGGTTGGTGATTTGGTATAAATATAATCGCTGGAGAGGTAAGACTCATGCGCTCACAAGTAAGGCTTGCCATGGGACTTGCCAGCGCCTGGCCGGTTATGGGATCACCTGCACTTATTACAAGGTAAGAGTCCCGTTTCGAACCCTTGCCGCCATGGCCGACAAGCAGCCCAGTGTTTGTCGTCGGCTTGGAATGTTCGCTCTTGTGGTGAGTAATCATGAGGTTGTCAAAGAATGCTTCTGCCACCAGCGACAGGCTTTACGCCTCATGCCCAAATTCTGCAGCAGCCTGAGATCCTAGGCTACAACTCTGCGTGTCGCCATTTCTCCACCACGGATTTCTTGTGGATGGAAAGCTATGATGCTGAACTAACTCTTGCCTTTCTTCGCTCCGGTGGCTGGGCCTCATTTTACAGTTCTGGATGGATATTTGGGATAAAGATTGTACATCCTTGGCAAGAAAACAACTGGGTGTGAATCCACAAAGGTGGTAATGGTGAGTGGTTTGAACATCTGACCTTCAATGTAATCCTGAGGATGATTTGCAGGAAGGGTGTTTGAGACATAATGGGGACACTGAGGGAAGCGGGGTCTGCTATAGCAGCAATGGAAGAGACTAAACATAAATCTAATGGTAAGTCCTGCTGTGGCGTCTGACGTAATCCCATTTCTGGTGAATTGGACTTGAAAGGCCATTTGTCCTCCTATGAAACTTGTTTCAAAGGGTGGACTCACTTCTGCAAAGTTGGTGAAGACATATTGGAGAGGCTCAGCTTAGTGGGGTAACAGGAGGAGCAGGGATTTCATAGACAATAATATAAACAAACTCAAGATAAGCCCCCTGTTTTGTTCTCGAACTGAACCTGTCGAAGCGTGACATACTGAACGTATACTAACTTTGTTGCATCTATATTTATAAAGGGCACCTTCTTGATCATCTGAATCATGACTAGGATGAGGATGATTGAAGGCATCACTAACACAACATGTTCACCATAATCATGAATATTTGATATCTAGCAATTAAATAGGAAAACACATACACAAATGCTATATTAAGAATCAGTTTCTGAACGGATCACCCCTATGATTGGTTATTATGGCGCATGAACTACATTTGGCGGATTGAGCAGGCCGTCCATGAACTCTTTGGCACAATGCGGGAAACACCTAAACAGAAAGATTAATGTTACATTTGGGTTGCGAATATTGTCTGGTTTGTCTTGAAAAGTTCACGACACAAACGTCTTTGGAATTTTTTTAGGGTTTTAATTGAAGGATTAAGGTGAGTCAGTATTCAACTCATCTTAACTGAGGACAGCTATTTATTTTGGTTCTTTACAAATAAATACATGGCCCAGAGTTATCCGATTTTAGTTGTTTTGTGGCATCCTGGGTTTTGTGATTATTTTTCAGCCAATGCAAACTCCAATTTTGTATATGTCTATTTCTCCTCATTTCTTTATAATTTTTCTTTATTGGGTTTCCATGAACTCTGCCTCTTATGTTTATTATTTTTCCTTATTGTATATTCTAGTTTGTTAAGAGCAGTCTTTGGCGCAGAGATACTAAACTAATCAATTGACCAACCACGAGTCTTTATTGTAGTGACAGATGTTAAACAAACTACTAACTAAATTCAATTTTTATGTTCTATTTTTATGAATTATCAATTCCCTTATCTATTATGTAGTTCGATATATTCGAGGTTCTATCTTGATACCTTTAACAATCTCCTAATACCTTTGTTTATTTTGGAATTTTGAAATAACAGACCATGATTGTGGCCAGTAATGAGACCACTTCTATTACCTTTACATGGATCTTATGCATTGTTGAACAATAGACAGGTTATGAAGTATACTCAAGAAGAGCTAGAGTTAAGGTTGGTAGACACAGATGGGTGGAACAATCAGAGATCGAACCTAGTTTACCTTAAGCTATTGAAAAACCCTGAGGCTATCTGATTCAGCTCCTGTTATTACCACACGAGGCAATGGAAGACTGTTGGCATTGGGCAGGTTGCTCCATTCTGAAACACTGTTTACTAGTCAATACGAAAGATGCATGAGATCCTGCTGTTTAGCCTAACCACTGAAAGGATTTCAACAGAGGGTTTTGACTAGCCATACAGTACTCAAGTTATTTTAGCGGTTTGCAGGTTAATCCCAGGCTGGTTCTGGTGGAGGTCAACTCTTGCCAGGAATGAACATCTTGCCTTACAGATATTGCCTTGAAACCATTGCTCTGATTATTCAGGATTTGACATGACTACACCATTAAATTCTTCCTGTGGACATGACATGAGAATAAGTCTCAGCAAACCTAATGCCAATCCTTGAGTTATGCTCTTTTAACCTTTGCGGGACTTTCCCAATATCATCACTACATAATTAATATAAACAAACAAAGATCAAGTACCACAGAGTGGCATGTGGACTGGGATTCTTAGTTTGGTTCATTGGGGTTATGTATGATTATGTGCGTTATCATGAGCAGAAAGATGAGGGGACATTGAGTTTAAGCCAGTTTGTTTTTCCTGGCACGTAATTAGTTTTGGTAGTGGCTGCTTGTACAGAATGAGGGATCTTTTGGCACTGTGGTATTGATTTTCTCTCTATTTATAGTTCATGTGGACCTTGCTAGTTTAAATTTCTTTGTATTTTTAAAAAAGTTTAAATTTCATTATTTTTAGTTTTAAATTTTTTATTTTTTTTACATTCGACATTCTAATTACAATATAGTAAATCGTCTCTCTTTGAATTCGAACCCGGGATCTCTCCCACTCCTATCCATTCTTTGAAAGTTAAATACTCCATAAAACCAGTAACGCAATGCGGCATATTAGTTTTAAAAGGAATAGTGTATTCTTAGGCACTGCACTTTCACACTTTTACATTTACCTCATGTTCTCATTATGTCGTCTAGCTCATTAACTATCAAAACATGAAAAGGATTAGTCTTTTTCTAACTATGTCGTAACTATTGTGGTAACCACTGGTATTTATCCTTCCAAATTTGTTATCTACCATTCCAACTCAACCCCTACACTTTCGCTTTTGTTCACATTCCTCTCCTATACTTATGAAATGTTAAAATTAACGCATATACTATTGAAAACATGAAAATTGACTCATATGAAGTATTGTATTTTTAATGTTATAAATTTATTTTTAGGAATCTCTTTGCTATGATAATAATACAACAATAAGTTTCAAACCCTAGACGACTACCTCCTTATCATGGCGGACTGGGTTTTAGAGACAAAATTTGATGGCATTTATTTATTTTACGTTATATCTAAGTGCTGGACCTATAATGAGGATTGCTCATAGTATTATTATTTTTAAATAACGGCTTTAAACAAAATTCATTAATGTTGTCGTTGTTATTTTTATTTTTTATAAAATTTGTAATAATGTTCCATATCAAAATATCTGTTGCCTAAATATCTGGACAGAGTGAAAGTATATTATTAAAAAAAAAAGTTGAATTGGATGGGATAATCATTTTTTTATTTAAGGTTCTAATTTCTTAAAATTTAGATTTTTTTTTGTAGATAATATATTAATTTAACATATATATGATATTATATTTACTATGATATTATTTTTATAAGTATATTCTCTAAATAATTTTTTATAAATTATTAAAATATTATACAAAAATTATTTATTAAAAAACTAAGGAAATTATTATTATAAATACTTTTTTTGTTGTTTATTTTTAAAGAGATAATTACCGCAGAAAATCATTACTCATTATATTAAATTCAATCTAATATATCTGAAAAAAACTATATATATTTTATCTAAACATAAAGTTGATAAAAATGATAATCATATCTAACCCAATTTTTGAAAAAACATATCATTAATTTATTCAATATTTGTACAACATTCTAAAAATTTATAAAAAATAAAAATATCATGATAAAAAATCATCCTCGTTATAAGTTAATATATTTATAAGATTCTTAGCTTTTTATCTAAAATTTAATTTTATTTTATATAAAAAATAATTATCTATATATAGCTAAAAGTAAAGAAAATAAATCAACCTTTTATTTTTATCTAATTGTTAAATAAAAAATTAAAGGAAATCTTTAGTCAATTTTATTGTTATAAGTTAATTTTGCATTTCAAAGTGGGAGACAATGGAGCAAAATTGAATGTGTGGGGCTTAAGTTGGACCCGATGGGCAATGGTGGAATGATAGATATGACGATTACCTGACTCGTTATAAAATGACTTACTTTATGTTTTGGATATTTACCAATGGATTAGTTTTATCATTTTAAAACGCTGGTCCATCTGAGAAAAAGAATAACGAATCGGGGGCCCGAGAGTAAGCCTCCATAACCAAAAAATAATAATAATGTAGCATAGACAGTTAGCACATATTGAACATAAAATTAAACAATAAAGTGAAAGGTTTTTCTTTAAAAAAATGGAGAATTTAAGTTATAAACGATGGGACATTGACATAGCCAGTAATTGAGTTTGGGTCAAAATAACCTCTTTATTGAAAAAACAATATTGGTTTTAGGCTTCTCAATCTAGCTTTATTCATGTCATAAGAAATACAAAAATTTTTGTTAAATAGGAGGATTAAAATCATTGACATATACTAATACGACGACACATCCTTTTATTAAAAAAAATTAATATCTTTACTACGTTGCATGGATTCACATTGAACAGTTTGAAAAGGCTTAGGAATGAATATTCAGATCATTTTAATTTAAACTCTCTCCCAGTGCTTTAATGGAAGATTTCTTTTTCCAGCTAAAATGCTCTTCACTTTTAATAACAAGTAGTAGCTTCTCCAAACATAATTTTTCTTTTTACTCAAAGACTGTAATTTGCAATAAAGGTTGGTTCATTAAGACAAAGAAGTTTCATTTTAATTGCAATCAATTACAATATAATTATAATCAATTAACAAAATTTTACATATTTTTAAATTTCTTAGTGTTATATAGTAGAAAGAAACAAATGAAATGATTTAAATAAACATATAGAATTATTTTATTAAGTTTAAAACTATTTTCTATTTTCTCTATTTTTCTGCCATCTTTTCCCTCTATTTAGAAAACTATTCTTGTTTTCGAATTTATTGTTTTTGTGTTCATTACGTCTTCCAAAAAAAAAAAAAACTTTAAAACCAAACATGTTTAAAGCGGACAGGCAGGATACCCTTCCGAGGATTCTATATGACGAAAAACCAAATGTTACAACAAGAAAGCGAAAAATAAGCGTCCTGACAGATATGGCGTAAAACGAAGCGCTAAACAAGACGACTAAATTCACGAAAACAAATAAACTTAGATCTATGTAGAATAACCGCACATGAAATAGTTTGACAGGCTACAAAGGGGTTATTTTGGGATACTGACAAGATGAGTTCTCTTGCTTAAGAAAAGTGTAGTAGCTGGGTTGAAAATGAAATTTATAAGGTGTGTTGCGGGTGGCCCCCATGACTATACGCATTTGTTTCGTTTCTTAAAGCACTTTTCAATAGTTTCATAGGTTTAATCAATTTTCAATCCATCAATATGATTGTCATGTTCAATAAGAACTTTGTTCACATTTTCACGTGAATTACACTATAGCAATCATAAATGATGACAACAGTGAATATATATAGAAATTAATTAGTTCTGTTGGAATGAGATATACATAGTGTATGTTGCAGAAGGTTAAAATGATTAAAAAGGATGGAATTTGATCCAAAACAAAAATAATTAGAGAGAGAAAGTGTAAACTTCGGGAAAATTAAATTTTCAAGAAAGTGGTAGACAGACAGTTTCATTTGAAATTACAAAAGTAGTTTGAGGAAGAGTCTAGAAAATTCTCTAGATTTTGGATGAAGAAACGGACTGGGTCGTTGGATTCTTCTCGTGAAATCAGGTCACTTACAAGAAAAGTTCAAATGATTCTAGCAGTTGATTGTTGTGGTTTTCTGGACTATCAGTTCATCGATGACTCAGAATGGTGCTTACGAAAATCTCATAAGTCGAAATGACTTGAGCTAAGTTCATTTAAAATAATTGAGTGAAAAATAATTTTTGGGGTGAAAACAGGGCAAGATAAGAGAATTGGCTTACATAGACGTAATGTCGAAGGTGCATGATCAATTAAAAGAAAAAAGAAAAAAAGACAAGGATGTGATAAAATAAGAAGAAGTAAATAAATAATAATATCTAAAAGAAGGAGAAGCAGACGTTTGTGAAGGAGGGAGTTTGGAAGCTCTAGGGCATATTCTCTAAGATTCAATCGGGCCAAATGGTTTCTTGAAAGAACAAAGTGGTCCACGCATTTGAGCTACGCGTGGGTACCAAAATCTTGGAGTTTAAATCAGATGAGAGTGAGGAGATTTTCCTACTTGGAATATTTCTAACCTAAAAGGTCATTCTAATAACGGACTTTCTTTGAGGTCATGAGTAAGTAAATTTCAGTCTAAAAATCTTGGGGCGACATCTAGAGATTATTAGGAAATTTTGGGACTATTTTTGGGCCATTTGGGCTGAATTTTTAGACCTTTTCGATAGTCAGACTGAATTTTGGGCATTTACGGACAATCCGGATGTTTGAGAGGACTCTTTGAGACAATCTAGGCTGAATTTTGGATGTTCCCTAGACAATGTGAATGAGGACCTGACTGACCTTCGAAACGATCCTAATTATGATGAGCTTGGTTTTGATCCCATGATTGATATCTTGAGGTTTTGTTATGTGTTTTGGTATCCTGATAATTTCTTTGATAGATGGAGACAAAGGTTCATGTTTGTGAAGGGACAGAGGTGCCTGTTTATGGAGTCGAATTTGGGCCATTTGTGTCTATTGTTGGAAAAATAAATAATATGCGGTTATTATTAATAAAACTGTTTGTTAATATGTGCTTGATTGATGTATTAACACGAAATGTGATGAATGGAAACTACATGGGAAATACGGTGTTCGGATTTATAAATATTATGTAAACATGACATAACATGGGCGGTGTGGTGCATTTCATATCTGCAGTCCACATCGTCAGGTTGGATAGTGTATGAATATTGTAGTGAGCTCGGAAGTGGACAACGTCAAGGTGGAGGAACTCTCACGAGTGCATAAAATAATAATAATAAATTTTGTTTGTTTTTGGGTGAAATGAATGGAGAAGATCCCCAAGTTTTGAAGAACCAAGAATTTTATTCTTAATTTGTTGTGTTCGGTATAAAAAGTTCGCAAAGTGTGGAGAAGAGTGTCTGAGACATGTGGTAGGACCAGGAAGTGGCAATGGAGTGAAAATAAACACATGGATTTGGACCAGTCGTTGACTTATTGGAGGTTCTCAAATCGGTTGAAATCATTAGGTGAAACACAGATGGTTTTCACGCTGGCATCTACATGTGTGGAGGATGATCAGAACTTCAGGTTTACTGAGCATGAAGAGTCTGTCTCATGCATGACAGCTCTTCTGCACTGGACCGTTAGACCCATGGAACGTGATTGGTGGGCTCACTGGACGAATCATTGCATGTTTGTTTGGGTGAGATGTGTGGAAAATTTTCTCTTAGGCATTACTGTGTCAAGTGGTTTCTATTTGGGTCTGAGAGGTGTCTGAGAGGACAATGACGGCGAGACCATGATTATGAAGGAGAGAGGGTGATGTATGGCCTTCATGTTTCCTTTGCAAAAGTATTTTAGTATGGATATTAACAACTAAGATCTTTTGGGACTGTTGCAATAGTCGGGTATGATAGTGAGTAGGATAGTGATCGGACTCTTACGGATTGTAGTAAGTCTTTATTTTCGCCCTTTTAAATTTGGATATGGTTCAGATATGAGGTTCTCATCTAAAGACCTTCATATTGGGGATATGGGCGGATGGACCTGCGTGTCAATGTTTACTTCTATTAAGACCTAGATGGAGTGTGATTATATTGTTATACAGGTGTATGTTAGGTTAGAGCTCCGAAGACAGGCTAAGGACTCTGCCGCGATTTTTTATGAAAATATGGATCCAGATAAATGGGACACAAAAACAGTAAGTGTCGGGTCACCCGAAATCCATAGAATTCTGACGGGTTGACTAGTTGTAAATGGATTCCCTCGGAAGTGGCGTCCATGACTTGGTATTGGAAACCCTAGATGACGATTCCATATGGACTTCGAATGTAGGTATCCATAAGTGTGATCCCGATACTAGTAGTCTGACTGATGTTAGTTCAGGTACACAAATGCAGGGCGATAGGCATAGGTCTAGATCATGCATTGTTGTGTATTCGTGTTTTGTGCTTAACATGCGGTGTGATTTGTGTGAATAATATACATGGCGGATTGTATGCATGGGCAGGGCTGAAAACGCAGCAGCAGGGGTTCGAGGAAAGCAAAATGAACATGATGATAGTTCGGGAGCGGTTTGTGACACAGTGGTTGGCGTGTGTTCTTCAAAGGAAAAGGTGGATGAATGGTGTAGTTCATGATGTTAAAGTCTATTGAGTGGTTTCCCGGTACTGCTGAGCAAGATGGACTAAGGTGTGGAGGTGCATGTTATTTCTCCGGCAAGATGGATGTGCGAGAGAGAGAAAGGGCGTTGAGGCGGTGAAGCGAAGTAATAACTACCGGATCTCAACTTTCAGACCCAACAGACCTTCATGGTTGTTATTCTTTGCGAATGCTACACTTATGCAAGCGGTGTTCTTTGCTACCATCGCTGGTTGGTCGCCGATTGGGAACGAGGAAGTCGGAGATATGGGAGTTGAGGCGTGATCAGTACTCCAGGGACGATGATGGCGGGTCGGCTGTTATCACCGTTGATCGGAAAGGATGCGAATACGCGTGCTTATCGTTTGTTGAAACGCAAATTGGTACGCTATTCTTGGCGGACTGATGCGAGATGACTGGGAGGGACAATGTGTTGGACTTGACGCATCGTCGCCGACATCACGTGGGAGGAGGGGACTCGATGGTTAAGACAACCTTGGCAATTGGAAGGAGTGATGACTTTACAGATGAGAATCATGATTAATCTTGAAGGAAGGAGAATCAATCTTCTTCTAATTTAGGAGGGAAGCGGAAGACTTCTATTCCATGGATTTGGATGGGGCCGGCTATCGGGACCGGGTAGAGTAGGGGCTTCTGCAGACCGGCGAGATGACTACTATCATTGCTATCAGACCTGGGCATAAGACGAGATATACAGAGGCTAGGATCTTGGGGTGCTAGGGCAGACGTCCGGTCATCAATCGAGACAGAGGCGCGGACATAGTTTGGTCAGATGTGAGTTATGTGTATGTTATCTCGCTATAAACAAGAATATTGTTTGGTTGGACATCATATTCATTTATTGTTGCATCATAATGTAAAAGGTTGGGGCTTAGAGGTTTAAACCTTGGAAGCGTTACATTTGAGTTCTCCTTAGGGATTAGGGTGAGGATTGATCATATGTGGGATTGCAGGTTGGACATCTCTCGAGGATTACGCTCACGGTGGACCTTCAGAGTTATGGACATATGAGGTTTGATCTGTCATTGGCATGGTTGGTTGGCGACATCTGATCGTCTTGGTGTAAATATTCGGACCACTTCTCATGAGGCAGATATTGTCTTACGTTTCAAGGATAAACATGATGCTTTACCTGATGTACCTGACTCTGATGGGTTGACTATTGATAGGTTAACTGCCAATGCCAGCAGGATGAGGAGACTGGTTGGGTCTTTCAGGATGATTGTTTGATGAAGGGGGCGTTTTTCGGGACAAGGCTGGCAAGGGATTACCTTTGCTGCGAGGATGTGGACTTTGTCTTAAGTTACACCACAGTCGTCGACCCGTATCTATGACTACGATTAGTGCTTTCAGTGATATTTTGAGACTTGTTGTCTTCGAATTTTGAAGCAAAAGATGACGGCGACTAATCAATATCGACTATCAGTTTTGTTGAATCATTATTCATCAGTTACTTATTTGTGTCCTAATTTTGTAGTTTTGCAAGTTAATTATGCCAAAATTGTTGAGTCGATCAAGCACGAAGAATTGAGTCGAGACTCCAAGGCTGGTCGAGCCGGAGGAAGAAAAGAAGTAGAAACCGAAAAGAAGGCGAAGCTGGAGTTTGCGGGGTTTTTTGGCACGTGGTTAGGTTGCGGAGTTGTTTTTCTCTTGCTTCTGTTTCTGAGACTCACTTTGGTAGCCTTTTTGCCTTTTTATTCTTTTGTCACTTTTTGTTTGCCGCATTTACCTCTATGTAATAAGTGATTAATTTAGTATTGCTTGTATTGGTTTTCTCTGAAACCATTTATTACCTACTAATGATTTATCGTGAATCTAGTGACTTTTGTTGGGTTTTCTGCTTTGCTTTGTTTCTCCCATTTTCTTTCATTTTCTCGTACCCAGACACTTATATGAGGATGACAAATCAAGGGATGGTTGGCTAAAACCTCATCCTTGAAGGAGGGGCTGACTTTTGGAATTAAGGTAAAATTTTGGTTCTCTATTTTTAAATTGTCTTGATTTATGTTTTGTGTCTTTCAATCTAAGTTTAAATCGGATATGATTGACAGTGTTGGCAATCTTTTTAGGTTTAGTGGATGCTTATTGCTAGATTCACGAGATTAGGTTCATTTGTCTTCATAGTCCTTGAGTAGATGTCGAGAGGACATTATTTTAACAACTGGGATTATGTGATAAATGCTTCAGAAGGAAAATTAGACTGAGGTTCAGTTTAAGCAAATGAAGATCTGGATCAGGAAATGACTATAGGTCATCCTCCCCAGCTCAGTGCACAGCCCTCTCATTACCTTTACAGGACCTCAACCCGGTAGTTAGATGTTGAGGATATTTTCTTATTTTTCTTCATTTTATTTTTAGCCTGCAAACCACCATACACTACTGTTTTTATCAAACCCAAATATCCAAACTTAAAATTCACCTTTTTGAGCTGCTATCAAATCATTTGTAGGAGAAAATTCATCCACTGATTCGACCCTAGAGCCGCTATATTGCATTAGCTAGGCTACAGCAGTAGAAGGTTTGGACATAAATTTTATTGGTTCGAGAAGCTGCCCTGGCTACCGTTTACGTCACGAATCAAATGGTGTTGTTAGGGATGGTGCTTTAAAGATCGAATGTGTTTGATGGTGTGGATCCTGCGTCACGAGTTCTAGTGATTTATCATTTTTCTATTATATATTTTCTTATTGATCTTGTAGTTTCGAGTTCACGAAATTATTTTTAGGTAACCACTAACCTTAGGTAGGTTGTTTCTTGATGGTAGGTGTTTGCCTTTGTTTTTGCCCTACGAGAATCCATGTTCAGTGGATTACCGTAGGAGCGAGTTATGATCAAAGTTAGTGTTCTGAGTTCAATTCTAAATCTGAATATTAGTTTTGCTTTCAAATGGAACACTGGGAAGCAGCATGTCGGATTGCAAATGGAGGGAAAAACCAGACACATATAGGTCCATGAGGGACTATAGAAACTCTCCATGGGTGGTGGCACCCTGTGTTCCTCCCGGCCTATTTACCACATGCGTGCCTGACCTGGTTGTGGAACCACCCAAAATTCCTCATGCGAATCAGAACCTCACGGTATAAACTTCACTCCTCCATATTATCTTCCAACTCCTTAGCCACCACTGACCACCATAGTTATCCTCTTCGAGTTGGCAGCGTCTTTGAACTGTCAGGACGGTTCTTAACAGAAAGCGGCATTGAATGTCAGGCGATAAAAAAATTGACACAATGGAGAGCAAAGTGACACAGTGGATAGCTCCCAGACAAGAGAATTGATGAAGCTAGCGAAATTGATCAGAGAGATTTGACAGCTTTGCAAAATCGATTTCAAGGCTCCTTGATGACATGATCTATCGATTTCTTTGTACAGTAGACTGAAGCTGTAGAATATGAATATAACGAAGAACACTTTTTGAAATTTTGGTAAGGCTTAATTATAAGATCTCGACTTGTCATTTTTCCTTTTTTTTTCTTCTCCTAACTTGTTCCTTTGAAGCCCCGAATGGAGTGAATAAGGTCTCGATGGAAAGCTTAGTGTCTCTATCCAACGGGTACATCTCATCAAGGAGGTAATACTTCCTTCCCTAATTTCTAATCCAAGCCCCATTCGGATGGGACATTTGGTTGGGGATGATTAGCAAAGGAAGTGGCGTTTATTTTGTGTTTGTTTCCATTGGTATGAGCTCTATTTTATTAAGTTTAATGACTTGCTATTTAGTTTCCTTTTGTATAGTTGTTTGTTTTGTTTGTGAAGAGTACATTAGTTTGTTTAGCCAGATATAATCATTTTTATATAATATGCACTTCTGACTGCATACTGGAGTTTTCAAAAATTACACCCTTTTTTCTAGCTTGCGGAGTTTAGAAAAAATTGAAACTGTCAGGTCTATTGATGTTAGATTGATTTCATGTAGTGACGGATGATAAGTTAATTCTTGTTGCTTTTAACATTTTCTTCCTTTAGCTAACCGTACTGCTTGTGCACATCGGGTTTCCTCGATAGTGAAAAAGCGCACAACATCTAAACTTTGCAAACACACTGGTTTCATTGACTGCCTTCATGGGTTAGGACCGATGAAAAGAAGCCCGATGTCTTAAAATAAAGAAGAAAAGCAAAAAACAAAATAAGAAAGAGATTGAAGCAGCTTTGTTTTAAACAGGAAACCTGGTCAGGGTATATAGCTAAAAGAAAGTCTTTAAAACCGTGCCACTAAACTTGGTAGTTTTGAATCTGAGCTTTGACATTTCGCTACGGGTGGATAAGGTGAAGGTTTAGCAGTGTGGGTGTGAGTCTGTAGGGATGTTCAGTCGGGGTGAGGCACGAAGAGTTAGTGGTCGAGGTGGTTGGGGTCGTAGTGGATCCTTGTTACATGGACTTTGGTAAGGTCGATTCCTCAGCATTGCACCTCTACAACTCAAAAAGAGTTGTGGAATAAGAGTGGGTTCTGATCTATTTAGGTAGGTTAGTGTCCTAGGTGGAGGTAGTAGCTTGGTTGGGAGGATGGATTTAACCCAGTTTATTGTTGACGATCAAGTGGCATGAGTTTTAGTGGAGTCTCTTGGTTGATTCTACGAGAGGGAGGCTCTTTTGATACTCAATTATGTATGGAATTCATTCTCTCGAGATAGTTATTGGGAAAGGGTTTGAGTGATTCTCATCGAGGTTAGGCATTACTCATTCACAGCCTTTTGAAATATGTTATGTTCTGTTACTTTAATGGCATTTATTGCTCTCTCTTTCTTTCATTGCTAAGGGACTAGTAATGTGTAGGTTAGGGGGGTGTGATTAGTGCTCAAAAAGTGATATTTTGAGCCTTGTTGTGTAGGTTTGAAATCTTTTGTGCTTTTATCATGTTAACAATTTGTATATCGGATATTCTTGTCTTGATCTCATTTGTGGCTAATTTTTAGTTTTGCAAGCTAATTAACACTTCAAAATTGATGGATTGATCAACACAGTTCTGATGAACTCAGGCTACCCAGTTAGAACCCAGAATAAGAAACAAAACGGAAAGAGATGGGGCTGAGGTATGACACTGCAAATTTTAACGAGTTGGGATGCCTCTATTTTATGATGTTGTTTTTCACTGCACTATTCACTTTCCTTTGCTTTTTTACCTTTTCGACTCTTTTGTCACCACGTTTGTTCCATTTTACCATATGTATGTGGATCTGTCATGATTCTGATATTGCTTGTCTTGGTAGCTATATAAGCCATTTTGTACACGTAAATGGAACTTTTTGTCAGTGAATAAATTTTGGCGCTGTGAGTTTTTCACTTGCTTTTATTTTCTCCTTTTCTTCATTTTCCATTGTCAATATCTGAGAATAATGACTAAAGGATGGTGAAATTTAAAACATAAATATGGAAGGAGAGCTATGAACTTTGGAATTGAGGTAAAATTTTGGTTCTTCTGTTTTTAATGCAAGGGGTTTTTAGCATTTATGTTTCTATCAATCTAGGTTTAAATCTTCTTAAGATGCCTTGATTGACCAGTATTCTGAATCTCCACTGATTTGATGGATGTGTTGTGGATTCACTTAGAGATTAGTTCAGTGTTTCTATAGATCTTTGGTTGAATAGAGGGGGACATGTTTTCACTGTCTGGGAGCATTTATGCTCAATAAATGCTTTGTTTCAAAAGGAAAATTGTTAGGGTTCCAGTTTTGAGCAGATGAGAAGATCGGATCGGGGCTATGCAGGTAATCCTCCCAGCGAAGGAATGGATTATGTTGGACCCTGAACCAGATGTGATCGCTAGTTCTTTTCTTGTTTTCTTCATTTTATTTTCAGCCTGCAAACCACTATACTCTACTGTTTTTATCAAACCCAAAAATGCAAACTTAAATTCACCTTTTTGAGCTCACTGTAAATCATTTGTGCGAAGAAGTATCTGTGGGTTCTACAGAGCGGCTATCTTTGCAATGGCACAGGCTACAGCGTTAGAAGGTTTATGTTTATAAATTTTGTTGGTTCGAATTTGCCTAGCTACGTTTGCGTGCCGAATCCAAACTCACTCATGGGATGGCGGTTGAGTTGGGAACTCAAAATCAATGGGATGGCCAGACGAGGATTTATTAGGCCCGACGAACTATGTGAATAGTTTGTTTACTGAAGATCAAAACTGGGCTGTTTGCATTGACTATGTTATAGTTGAACGGGGTTACAGTGGGAATCGATATCCATTCTGGATTGATGATTTCTTTGATCAAGCGAGAAAATGTGAAGTCTATTCAAGATGATATTTGTTTTTGATTATCATCTGGTTGAGTTGAGGAACTAATGCCTAAGGCGGCGTTGGTTCTTGATGAGCATTCGAGTTATAGTGATGCCTTTCGGGTTGGCGACCTTCGATGGCATTCGCAGATCTCGCGCATAGAGTATTCGACCTAGCGGATCGATTTATTTGTGGTCTTTGTTGACAAAGTGAATATTATGAATGGGGGCATGAGATCATTTGCAGTTGTTCTCAGTACTGAGGACCATTAGTTGTATGATAAGTTGAAAAATGTGAATTTTGGCTTATTGAGAGGTGAGGAATTCTTTGGGACCGTTGTGTAGCTTCAGGATGTGATGATTAGAAGGTTTGGCATGAGTTAGGAAAGTAGAAGTGGTCTTCAGAATACCACGGTTTCTATGGACTAGAGTCTCACGGGGAGGTTCATTAAGTTCGTTTATAGACTAAACCTGTTATTTAGATTGACGAAAGGGTTAAAGTTTGGATGGGATGACGCATTGAAGGCATTCAGGGAGGTGAAAAGGAGCGTCTTGTAGCTCTTGTTCTAATAGTCTGGAGCGGGGACAAGGTACAGGTGTCTTTGTGATGCCTCTGGAGACTGACGGGATGTGTCTTGATGTAGTTCGGGAGGGTTGTAGCTTATAGTTCCAGAAATCTAAAGAATCATGAGCAGAATTACCCTACACATGATCTGAAGTTGGCGACCATTGTCTTTGCCTTAAAGATTTGGCGCCGAATGACGTTAAGGTGTTCGAACCCGCGAGTAAAGTATATTTTCACACGAGTGGACTTAACATGAGGCAAGCGCGGATGGATGGAGTATCACGGAGGATTATGACTTCACTTTGCGTATCTGTCTTTGATGACAAAGGATGTGATAGTTCTGGATAGTCGATGCACTCGATCGAAGTCACGAAGTCCCAGCTGGTGGTTTCTGTAAGACAACCATCGTGGGCGTAAGGATAGTTTAGGCGAATTATAATGTCGAGGCTCGAGGCGTTGGGAGTTGGTGGCTCGCCATCCGCATTGGCGAGTGATTGAGTCCAAAGAGGCCCGAGCTCTTGAGAGATGGTGTCCGTGAGGGTAAGATGCAGAGCGATCACGGGTGGCGGTGGTCGTACACACGGATGATAGTCTTCGGTATAGGGACGGGTTGTGATCCCCCGATTGAGCGCTTTGCAGGGAGATTACCGGGGGTTCTCTGCTCCCAATTCTGGCGTCGGTGGCGAAGATGTACCATGACCTTAGTTGCTAATTTATTGAGGATGAGATGGATATTAAGGGACGCTTCCGATGATGTGCGCCTGTTCAATAATTAATTCGACATGTAAAAGCGCGACGCCGGCCGTTAGAGGTATCAGAGTGGAAGTAGGAGCATGTCACGATGGACTTTGTGACCCACTTGCCACGGACACCGTAGAGATAGGATGTGGTGTGGGTGATTGTGGACCGGCTCACTAAGTCGGCACATTTTCTAGCAGTGCAGATGATTTTGACACTAAGGGAGTGCGGTTGTATATTGGTGTCGACTTCATGGAGTGCCAGTCCCTATCGTATCGGATAGGGACCCCGAGCTCTGACACACTTTGAAGAGTTTCAAAAGGCCATGGGGAACAGCGATTGATGATGAAATCTGCGTTTTATCTGAACATATGGTCGATCGGGAGAACCATCCTGGGTTTGGGAACATAATGCGAGCATAGCATCCACAGATCTCGAAGTAGTTGGGAGAGCATGCTGTGGATTTTCACGCAACAACGGAGTTATCGGTAGTATCACGAGATGGCGCCCGTGGAAGCATGTAGAGCCGTGCCGATCCCGATTTTTTGGACGGGTGGGGAGAAGAGTTCCTTCTGGCTGTGGATCGGTTAAGACACTTTCCGGAGGTGGGTTGTCTGAAGTATCTTCTTACGACTCAAAGCGATGACCTCTTGACGAGAGAAGATGACTCGATTTGAGTGGTGAATCATCTTCTTGAAGAGTGATGCCTAAGAGAATAGTGGTCGGAGTTTTGGGAGCCAGAGGGTGTATCAGGCCACCAGAGATACTGAGAGGTGACATTTTCTTGTGATTAAGCCTTCTGGCTGGTTTATGGTGTTCACGTCTCAGCCTGTCGGAAGTACCGCCAATCAAACAATGCAGTGGATTGGGGGTTGTTGATACGAATCGGACCTTCGAGGAGGGACCGGTGTATCATGGATAAACGGGATCGGGACTGCGATGCAGACCAAACTGCTCAAACAGAGTGTTATGGCAGCAGGGGTGGAGGAGGCAACTTGGGAAAGCAAGGACACGATACAAGCCACCTATCCTTTCCTATTTGAGGATGAAGGTGCATTGTCTACTATTGGAATTAGAATAATTATTGCATATGTATTTGTGGTGTGGGTAGTAGTGTGTTATTAGTGAGTGTCTAAAGCGGCTCATGTCATATAATCATAGTACATTTAGTTATATTTTATATATTAATAAGTCGTTATTGCTTGATATTTGAATTTTGGATCTTAATGTGCATTGCAGTGGTTCTGGTGGATTTTCGAGATATGGACATACGGAAGTGACCTAGTAGCAACATCGTGACATGCGGCGTCGCAGCGTTCCAGCGTCGTGATATCCCTGGCGTCGCGACGTTTGGTCGAAGAAAATTCAAGGCGACCCAACTTCACGACGTTGGGATGTCACGATGTCATGGCGTTCATGATTCACCTTGAGAATTATAAAAAGCAGAACTGATTTTGGGGATTGTGTGTGATGAGTCGTACGGATGAGGAAGAAGCGGAGGAAGCAGCGACAACTAGGAGATCTAAAAAAAGACTCTGTTTTGGATTCCTCTTCAGAAACTATTAATGGTTTATAGAGCGTAATACGTATTAAATTAGATATGTTAAGAATTATTCGAGGTTTAACCACCTTCGGTTAATAATAGTTAAGGTTTAAATTTAATATTATTCGAGTTTATTTATCGTTTATGTCCCGATTTGCTCTATATCATGGTTTATTTTAGTGATGTCCTAGCGACATTGACATGATCTTGTTTGATATTCGAGATTGAGATAAGAACTCGGGATATAGGTAGAAGCGACCCTTAGTTCATCGACGAATAGAGATATCGGATTCAAGTGTGGCGATAAGGGTTTGAGCATTAGCATTTGAGGTATAGGATCGGGCGAGATGCACCCAAACCTGCGGCGAGATAGGCGGATATACCTCGAGAGAGGGTGTATCTCGTAAACACGATCCTTCCCCAGTCGTCGAAGTTCATTAATGGCGAATGAAGTAATTCCTCTGGTAACAATCCATCAAATGTGGCGGGGAGGCAAAACCTAGTTTTCCGCAAAGTGATCTCAGAAGTTAATTAGATTTAGTTTTAATTTGATACATTAGTTAGACATTCATTAAGAGTTTAAGTCCAGATAATATCATAGGGCCAATTTTAGTAGTTAACGCACTTCTCCCTATGGATTGATATCCGTACTTAGGTACACTATACTACTTGATACGATGCGTGCACTTGTGCACATAGACGCTTTACCTAGTTTATACAAATCACAAATTACGCTTTCGGCCTATCAAGTTTTTGGCGCCGTTGCTGGGGAGAAGTTTTGGTGTTGATATTGACAATAGCGCAATTAAATATTACTTTGGAATTTAATTTTATTTTATTTTATTTTTGCTATATAAGTGATTGTAATATGGTATTTATGTTTGTGCATGTGACTACAATGAAGGTTATTATGAATGTATGCGCAGACGGGGTCAAGTTGAACTATCTCCGTTTAATCCACAGACCATAAAAAAGAGACCTTACATAGTTTTACGTGAGAGCTACGAAAACTACAATAGAAGAAATCCCCAGCAACCATGCGAACTGATGAGCGAGCGTAATCAGGGACCGAACAAAACGAGCCACAAGGGGCCTGATGGGAATAATGGTGGAATCATGCGCGGCGTTTATATAGCGGATGATCGGGTTTACGTTGTTAGAAGAGTTCGCCTTACCACTCTGATTGTTTGATACGCTGTCAAGACCACCCGTTGACGAGCAACGGTGAAAGCGGTGACCTTGCGGATCTTGAAAACATTATGTTCCGCAGTTGCCAAGTGAGAATCCGAATATGCATGCAACGACTTCATCGAAGTATGTGACCGTCGAAGTCTGATGGGATGGCCCGAAGGCGCTCGGATTGGGGTGTTTCGCTCACTAGGTGATAGAGATAAACAACCTGGTTGATAAATTGACCCGCAGTTCCATTACTTCATTGAATGACTTAGTGCAAAAGTTCTTGACAAAGTTCTTCCTGCCTACAAAAATTGTATAGATAGTGCAAGAGATGAATACTTTTAGATAACTATAGGGAGAGAACTTGGCCGAAGCATGGGAGAGATTTCATGAACTGTTAAGGAGGTGTCCACACCACAGGCTGACTAGATGGATGCAGTCCATCTGATTCTATAAGCGATCCCGAAGGATGCGACGAAATAGTGATAGATGCCTCGCGAGGGTGCATTAATAGAAAACTATGGACCCGAGCATATGAAATCCACGGAGGATCTTTACTTTACCTTGATGTCAGTAGCTAGGGAATAGGATTACCTTTGGCTGTTTGTAGGAGCGTAAATAATGGGGTTCTTAGCATTTTGGTTACTCGTATTTGCGCTTGACTCACTAAGCAATGAGAAGTCTAGTAAATCTCTTTGTTCCTTGCTTGATGGGAGTTATCACCCAGTGCAGTGGGGAATGACATAGTAGTCTGGAATGTCGATCGAGGCCAATGGCTTGATAAAGCATGCATAGTATGTCGAGGTTTTAATTAGCCACGAAACAACGGTCGATGTAAGACTGACAATCATCAAAACTAAGTCGAGACCCGGGTGGCATAATAATAGAACAATCATAATTATGGATGGAGGAACAATCCTACAGACAACATGCCACCACCCAGTGAAACGACATACGGAGAAAAAATGGACTTAGGCAGCCCTTACTCAAATTCTTACTTCTCATACTGTCTTTATGAATGAGACAAAGGCGAATATGCAAAAATCGAGGCAACCTAGTTGAGCTGATCCAAATACCAATTAAGAAACCTCGAGGCACAGGTAGACGAATGGCTAATATACTTACTAAGACGTGAGTTCCTTACGAAATTCGAAAAACCCAAGGGGTGATAGTAGGGAACATGTTAAAGGTACATAACGTTAAAAGTGGTAGAGGCTAGCTACATAGGGGCCACCACCGATGTAGTAAGAAGAAAGCGGCGAGGTAGTGGAAAAATTGACCTTCGGAAGATCGGAGGCCCGGGAAGCGGCCGAGAGGGAAAAGCCGGCATATGGGAAGAAAGAAGGTGGGAAGCGGTGGCTACAGGCGGGCTCGATGCACGATACCATATCCACTAGTGGTTGAGGCATAATAAAGTGGATAAGCGGTTCTTAAATTCATGAAGCATTTAAGAAAGCGCATATCAACCCATTCCATTTGTAGATACGTTCGACGGATGCTAGAAATTGCGAATTCATGAAGATACTTTCCGGGAAGAAGGTTATCGAAATTTGAGACGATGAATCTTATAGAAGAGTCTTGATCTTATACTTTAGAGGAAATTGCAACATAAGCAAAGGATCGACGACTTTACAATTCCCACATAAGATAGGAACTTGATCTTTGAGAGATCCACACATGTGACTTGGGAGCTAGTATTAATCTCATGCCTTTATCCATTTTTCAGACAACTGGGTTTATGTGAAGCTAGACTGCTACGGTCCTGCTACTGATGGCGGATAAATCATTGAGAAACATCGCCGAGGAGTGAGAGGATGTGCTAGTAAAAGTAGACAAGTTTATCTTCCCAGCTGACTTCATAGTATTAGACATGGAGGAAGATAAAGAGATACCCATCATCTTGAGTGAGACCGTTCTAGCATCTGGTAGAGCTATGATTGATGTCTCGAAGGAAGTTTGAGCTAAGAGTGCGGGATGATGAAGTAAGATTTAAGCGTATTTAATGCGGTGAGGCATCCGGCGGAGAGTGATGCGTAAACCGTGATAAGAGGCGGTAAAGGCTAGAGTGGTTTGACTGACCCTTTGGAGGCTAGCCTTGTGCAGAGTGCTATGGAAGAACTAGGTGATGAAATTCGAGAAGGTCGTGAGTGGATGGACTCTCGGTAGAGACATGAGGTAGTATTATGGCTAGTTGGGAGAGAACACCTAACCCCGATTGCCTGATCAAACGACTGCCAGTTGGGCAGAAAGCCATAACACAGTGCTTGGTATCTGTGCCTGGGGAATCCTCAGCCACCATTTATCATGTCGGCATCTAGCAATCGGTGGAAGAAGAGAAGCTTTTAGAGTGCTTTGAGATCCTGAAACCTTCTCGGGTGGTCTCTACCGATTTAAAGAGGATCTTGCCCCTCCATGTGTATGCAGGATCTATTAGAGGATGGGCACAAACCGTCGATAGAAGCTCGGAGAGATTAAACGACTGATGAAGGAGGTGGTAAGAAAGGTGTTGAAGTGGTTGGACACAGAGTGATCTACCACATCTTTGATAGTTACAGGTAAACTAGTACGAGTTGTCAAAGGGAGGGACCACGGTGTCTGATTTGAGAGTAGCATTGCTACCTTCTCAAATAGTTATAGGGTGGAGGATTTGCATAGACTACCGGAAGTTAAATAAGGCTACCAAAAAAAATCATTTCCCACTTCCATTCCTAAGTAGGATGCTAGGCGTTGGTAGGGCATGAGTATCTTGTTTCTTATACGAATTATTCGGGTTATAATCGAGATCCTTTATGTACTTGAGACTAGAGAGAAAACAACATTCACGTGCAGCCTTAATTACGTTTGGCACTAGGTGAATGCCACTTTTAATTTATGTAACAGCTAGGCATGTTCCAGCTACATGATAGCCGTATTCTCAAACATGGTTGAAGGGAGACTATTGAAGTATTCATGGATGATTTCTACGTCTTGGAAATCTTTTGATAATTACTGGAGAACTGAGGCAGGCCTTGATAAGATGTGAAACTAACCTTGTACTAGAATTGGGAGAAGTGTCACTGCCGTGAGTAAAGGAAGCCATTATATTCTTTGGCACCGGATCTCGGAAATAAGAATCGAGGTGAATGGGAGACAGAGTTTGTCGATAGATAAAAACTCGCCCCCCCATCTTCGATCAAAAGGAATAATGGGCTTTCTAGGCCACACGGCTTTATGGACATACGAAGAAGTGGAAACCTCGCGGCTGCATTGACGTGCAGTGTCGTGGCGTGCCCCGGTGTCGTGTGATTCTGACGTTGCGACATCGTGACGAGAAGAAAAGTCAAAGAGTGATGACCCAGCGTCGCGATTATTGCGATTCCTACTTCATAATTATAAAAGCACACGGGATACTAATTTTTGGGATTATCGAAGGTAAATGCGAGACGGAGAAGCGAAGATAGTGAATGACTAAGAGATCAAGGCGATGGTGCACCTAAGCACTTGCACACATAAAGCGTGATGTGTGAGTTTGTATAAACCGAATTAAGCGCTGTATGTCTTGTAGTGCACGTGTCGTATTAGAGTAGAGATAGTGTACCTAAGTGCAGTGTCGATCCTGAGGAGAAGTTTATTATTCAGAGTGGCCACATGATATTATCTAGAGTTAAACTCTTAATGAATGTCTAACTAATGTATCAAATTAAAACTAAATCTAATTAACTTGTGAGATCACTTTTTGTGAAAACTAGGGTTTTGCCTCCCCCTGCCACATTTGATGGATTGTTAGTTAGAGGAATTACTATTGATCCCATTAATGAATCTTCGATGGGGAGGTGATCGTGCTACGAGATACCCTCTCTCTAGAGTATCACTTTATCTTCTTAGAGTGAAGTTGGGTGCATCTCACGCCTCGACCACATACTCAGAAGCGGCAAATGCCAAACTCTTATAAAGCACACTTGGAATCGGGATGTCTCTATTTTCAGGTTTAGCGAAATTCGCCTCTACTCATATCCTTGGGAATCCTTATCCTCTCGATCTCCTTATGCAATGAGATCATGCTCGATATTGCTTGGACATCACCATGAAAATAAACCACGGATATAAAGAAAATCGATATAAATCATAAATAAAATAAATAATATTATATTTAAACCTTAATCCATTACAAGCTGAAGAAGGGTTAATAAAACCACAGAAATAATTCTAGAGCGTATCATAATTTAATACGAACATAGTTATAAACCATTATGTAGTTTTGAAGAGGAATGCAAGCGAGGAGTCTTTTCGATCTCTCGAGGTTCTTTCTTACTTAGTTTCTGCTCCTCGTTGAAATCTGACCTTTGGTAATCCCCAAAATTAGGTGTCTGTGCTTTTTATAGTGCAGGCGGGGTTTACGGGAACATGCGGCGTTAGATTCGCTCTTGACTTTTTCTTACATTGACCCGGACATCATTGTGACTGCGACATCCGCGATCTTTGGGCGAATGCGATGTCCGCGGCGTTGGAGCGATCGTGACGTTGCGGCTAGGTTTACACTTCTTCTTCGTATCTCCATAAAGCTCTGAAAACCACCATATTCACTGCAATGCACACGAGATCGAATAGTGATATCGACGATAACGCGCACTTATTAATATATAAAATATAACTAAAATAAGGACAACATTAAGACGCATGGCGTTTTAGGCAGTCATCGGTGTGTGAATTTTGAGACGAATTCTTTTAAGGGGGGAATAATGTAAAACCTAGGAAAATTATAAATTTTCAAAAATGGAAAAATAATAATAATAATAATAATAATAATAATAAATTACAAGAATGGTTTGGGAAGTACGAAAATTATCTAGATCTTGGATGATGAAACGGACTACGTAGTTGGTTCGTCTATAATCCGATGGCCGGAATAGTTTAAGTCGGGTCACGAGACCGATTGAATATTTTTATGATTTTCTGGGTGATAAGTTAACCAATGACTCTAGGGACGAGATTTTTACGAAAATCTCGGAAGTCAGGAAATGGCTTGAGCTAAGTTCATTTAAAATAAATTGAACTGAAAATAAATAAATTGTTTCGGGGAAGAAATGGACCCGAATGAGAGATGGACACATGGCGTAATGTGAGCCATGTATCCTAATTAAAAAAAAAAGGAAAGAAAAGGATAAAAAGAAAAAAAGAGGAGACGGACAGTGTGCGTGAGAGGAGGGAGAAAAAAGAATTTTAAAGAGCTCTAGCTTCTCTCTAAGATTTATGAAGTAAGACCATAGGTTTTTGTATCGGATAAAGAGCAAAGTTGAGTCTACGCATGTGACACACACACATGGGTACAAAAAATCTTGAGTTTAGTCAAACTACGAGGTAGAGAATTTTCCTACTTTTGAATTTTTTCTAACTTTAAAGGTCATTTAATGGCTTGGGAGTTTTCTTTAAAGTAGTGAGGCGTAAATTTTTGAATCCCCAAAATCTTGAAGCGAGTGTAGGAATTTTTGGAATTTTTGGGAATATTTTGAGCAGTCCAGGAGTTAGTTGAGTTGTTTCGAGACCGGTCCACGACGAGGATTTTCGGATATTTTAAGGCGGTCCCAGGCTATGTTGGCATTATTTTGATCTCGAGATTGATGTATTGGGTTTTGTTGTGTGTTTGGTATCATGATAATTTCTTGATGAATGGAAAAAAAAAAAATGGTTCATAGCCATGAAGGACCAAGAGATTTTTGTTTTATATGGGTTTGGGTCTGCATTTGTGTGTGTATTGGAAAAATAAATAATATGCAGTTGTGTGTAAAAATCATGTTAATAAATCATGCGTGATGTAATGCGATGATGGAAATTATGTAGGAAATATAATTATCAGAGTATAATATTGCATGTGGCATAACACTTAACGCGGCGACATGATTGCATTTTATATCTTGCGGTCACATCGTGTCGAGTCGGGTGTGGGTGCATGGTAGTTTTATTCACCATTCTTGGTGAATGTGTAGTGACTTAGAAGTGGGACAATCTAAAAGTGAGGAACTCACGGGTGCATAAAAATAAACAAGCAATAAATTTTGTGTGTTTGGGAGAAGCGAGATGGAATGAATCCCCTTCCCCCGCGAGGTGAAAAGACCAAAATTTATTCTTGGTGGACATATCTAAGATGAATTCGCAAAAAGTGTCGGAAGGCATAGAAGCATAGTGAGACCCAGGAGGTGCCTTGAATAAAGCGTGAGATTTGGTAAGGTGAATAAACATTGGAGGGTTGTTCAATGGGTTGTGAGTCATTGAGGTGAAACACGATGACTGGTTTTTCCACACTAAGCATCTTCATGTGTGAAGTCGGTCGAACTCGGGTTTATGGGTATGGGAGTCTCATCTCATGCATGACCGCGTAATGTTCCTTCTATAGTGCATTATTTATATGGAATGTGATTAGACGTATCATAATTGCCATTGCATGTGCATTTTAGGTGAGAGTAGCCTTGGCAAGGATAATTTTTCCTCTTTGGGCATTGCTCGCCTCGTCGTGGGACCCCCTTTCAGGTACAGGGAGACGACGCTCTGACGAGACCGTGATTATGAAGGAGGCTGATGTGTGGCCTTGATATTTCCTTTGTAAGAAGTATTTTGTATAAAAGAATTGTAACTAAATTCTTTTGGAACTATTGTATAAATAGTCGGGTACGTAATTATGGTTAGAGGGTCGTGATCAGACTCTTACGGACTGTAATTAAGTGTTTTATTTTCATAGTTTAGATTTAAATGTGAATGAATGGGGTCCCAGATAAGGATGTATATTAGGGGATATGGATAGATGGACCCTGTGTGGTCAATACTAATTCTGTTGAGACCCTGGATGAGTTATGATTGTATTATTATACATGTTGTATGTTGGGTAGAGCTTCACAGAACAAAGGGCCTCTGCAGATTTTTCAGCGAAATATGGATCTCGATAAATGGAATACAACGGTGGTATCGGGTCTTAGAAATCACACGAATTCAATGGAGTTGACGGATTATCAATACAGGACCTCCAGTAGGGCATCACGGACTTTAAGAGGAAATGACATAAAAAGTATCTATTGATGAATATTTTAAGTTTATATATAGATAAATAAATTAAATATTGATAACATATTACACATAAGTATTTTAAAATTTATTTATAATATTTTTATTAATTTTGATCAGTTTTTAACCCATCAACATGATTGTCACGTTGAGTAAAGATATTGTCCACAATTCTGCGTGAAGTACATTTGTAGTTGTTACAAATTATGACAAATCACAAATCATGTACATGAAAGTTAGATAAACAATGAATACACATATTATGTGAAGATATACATGAAAGTTAGATAAACAATGAATACACATATTATGTGAAGATACTAGATACTGTATCTTCCTTGCCTTACCGGCCAGGCCTTGTACGTATCAGGTACATTGCCTTTGAATCTTTGCCATATCTAACGTAACGTATATGTGGACCAAGAAAATTACTCCAATTCAACATCAAGTTTTTTTTTTTTTTTTTTTTTGAGGAAAAATATTTTTATTCATTAAAACTAGTGATACATTTCATAGAAACATGAAATCAAATTCACTAAAAATTACAAAGAATGAAACAATATCCAAAATTAATAGCAATAGATGAATTAAAGCCTATACATTTGATCGTACTAATTCTTAGAATACCTAAACTCCGGTTTAGCGATATATTGACCGTCTTGAGATTTGATTTGTTATCTCTGTCTTACTCGATTATGATTTACCATACGAATAGCCCCATCCTAGTAAATATCGCAACAAGACAACAAAACCATGTAAACAAAACTAAGATGAAAACACAAAAAAAAAAAACAAGTAAATCGGTTGTGAGGAGAAAAACCACTTTATTGAGAAAATTATAGAAAGAGGTGTAGAGAAGTGATTACAGTGAAGATTGGCCAAAAGTCACCCTCATTTCTTAAAAGCATTAATGGAGTAGAAAAATGAGGCTAGGTTTAACGAGAACACAACATTAAATACATGTCAGTTACATGAAAAATTTGAGAGAAAATACAAAGAAAATAAAATAAAGAGAAAAAGAATAAGAAATAAAAAAAGTAATGAAAATAAAAATAAAGTTAAATCTAGTATATTATTTTTCTTTGCTATTTCAAACCAATTTTATTTATATCAACTCATCGGTATAAAGATTAAATATTTTAAGAATAAAATAAATTTCTTGAAAAATTATTTATATTTGATTTTCTTTAGTTTTCCATTTGACAACAAAACATGAAAAAAATAATTTTCCTAAGGGTTAGAAAAGAAGGAAAGATAATTGAATGGAAAAATGATAGGAAAGAAAAAGATGAAAAATGAATATAAAATTTTTCTCGTAAAAATAAAAATTTATTTTCATAAAATTTAATTGATGTTGTAACTGTAATTTCTTCCATCTTATTATTTGGTAGAATACTTAATTTGGTGAAGAGATTTGTCTGAACTATGCAATTTTACTATCCTATCGGTGGGGGTTAAAGGAACCTTTCGTTACATAAGACATGATGGTACTTGCCCTAGCTGGCCATCCCATTCACCACAAGCGATAGTGCGGACCACACAGCCATTTTGGCTATGATGTATTTCCAGCAAAGGTGAGAATAGTTTTTATTTTTTGACAAACATTTTAAAAGCTTGGTTTGGGGGTCGCCACTTAATTTTGTTTTATTTTAAAAGGGAAAACAAAATAAGAAAGAAAAACTCTAAATGTGACTCCTAATAAGAAAAGACGGGTATAGGAAAAAATGGAGTCGATATTCAGAGGTCATGTTACCTATTGGGAAGGTACGGTATTTAGCCATAGCACCCCTCTAAGCCCATAAAGCCGAGTCTCTACTAATCAAATTATGAAATAAGTGGCAATCAATCAATTAATTTGAAATACAAATAAATCATACAGCTAGTAAATAAATAACCAAATTAAAGGGAAGAAATATGTACTTTGACGACGAATTGAGAAATATTATCGATAGAAATGTGTTTGTTCGACACAACTATAAACAAACAAGATCCTAAAAGTTTGGCCCCCTGACTTTTAATCTTGCCATCGAGGATAATGATAATAACAAATATTATTATTATTATTACTCATTTTCATTGATAGAATGCTGAGTGTTACAATAAGAGTTCAATTCAAAAGTGATGGGACTAATTTTATCTACCATACAATTTTCTTCATCAAAATCAGACCAGTGTTAAGCTTTTGTTGAGGTTGAAGTGTACTGCTTCATTTCCCACTCTTAGGGTTAGCTCACCCTTCTGTACATCAATCAGGGCAGCTCCAGTTGCTAAGAAGGATCTTCCTAACAGCAGAGGAACTTGTGTGTCCTCTTCCATTTTCATGACAACAAAATCCACAAGGAAGATGAATTTCCCTACCTTGACCAATACATCCTCAAGGACTCCTTCTAGTTGTGTCATTGACCTATCATCCATTTGTAATGTAATTGTTGTAGGAGTAAGTTTCCCTAAACTCAACCTTTGTTCCACTAATAAGGGCATCAAGTTGATGCTGGCACCTAAGTCACACAAAGCTTTCTTGAATTCATATTTCCCAAATTATGCGGGGAATGATAAAGCGTCGGGGTCTTTCATCTTAATTGGTAGGCTCTTACGAATCGCGCCTTGCATGTTGCGGTTAGGTTCCTACCTCCTTCGTGACAATTTTCTTCTTTTTGCTCAGTATATCCTTGAGGAATTTTGCATAGTTTGGCATTTAAGTGATGGCATATGCAAAAGGAATGTTAATTTCTATCCTCTTGAAAATCTCCAAAAATTTAGAAAATCGTTCCTCCTTCTTTGCCTTTTGAAGTCTTTGTGGGAAAGGAACTGCAGGTGTGTAGGCTTGAACCTTCTTTTGCTTTGTTCAGTTTTTCCCCACTATTTGCTCGGTTTGCACTTTATTTTCGGTTTAACGATCGACTCTAAAAATTTGCTCTTTCTATTCTCTCTTCCTGTTTCTTCCTCATCTTCTTACTCAGTATTTTCTCTCCTTTCTGCTCTGCTGTTGCTCAATTCCTTACCACTCCTCAGCTGGACTTCCATATTCATTCACGTTCTCTCTTTTCTTTACAGTGTTGTTCTTCTATTAGAACACCAATTGGATTATATTCTTTGTTGAAAACCTTATGTCTTGGGCCTTGTGATGGTCCATACCATATGAAGTTCTCTTTGGCTGTAAATGATTAATGCATCATCGTATTATGATAAGGATAGGGTTAAGGCTTGTGGTAGCTTCTGATTAATTGAAATAATTGGCTCTAAAAGCTTGGTAAAGTCTATATCAGTGGTCCATAAACACTTTATTACAGTTATATCTTGCAATAATTTCATGGGCATCTTTTCATTTCATTACCTCATGATTCCCAACGTGTTTATAAACTTTGTTTCTGTGAGTCATTCTTGACTCAGTGACCCGACTCCTTTATTCCCATTGTTATGCCAGAATTCAGATGGAGCTTTCATGTTTGCATTGGCAGGTCTTCTATCGAATTGCTTTACTTTATTGCCTTCTTAACCAATACTTACAAATATTGCATCTATGATATTAAGTATCAATCAAGTGTTGTATCAAATATATCAAACAGGTCTTAGTTATACCATGCATGGGACACCTCCTTAATATTTTATTTGGGCGGTGTCATGGCTTTCAATCACTCACTGTTTGAACCTGATGATCTCATATTCTTTCTGTTGTGGTGTTGGAGAAAAATCTTTCTATGGGTAAACTCACAAACTCTTCCCATACCTTATTGAACCAATATGTGATTCATACCATGACTGATATCTCTTGGAAAGAGATATGGTTGGTCTTATCTGATTCCTCTGGTTTAGGTTATTTATGTGTTGGCATCTTGAGGAATACTTGCATGGCATCATTAGGATCACTGATGAGGTGGCTGTATCAGAGCCGATTTTATTACCATGGTAGTGAATACAGTTTTCAACTCAAAATTAGTAGCCATATAGTAGAGTTTGTCATATTGAATCTTATTCTTGGATATTTGATGTAAAAATTATCATTATATCATAATAGGAGGCATTGCTTTTTAATATATTTGCATTAATTCAACCAGACCCCATTTCTATTTCATCATATGTTTTTCTATTTTCTTCTAACATTTAACCAGTTATCAATGTTCTTTTTCAGTTCGATTATCAGAGGAAATAATTAGGATTCATGTATTATATGATAATATTTCAAATTGAAACATAATTAGAGATCATTAAATAGTGGACATTAAAATCCATATATCTTCAAATCTATACAAAGATGATAAACTTATTAGGCTGCTGCTATCTATTTGTTTTTTGTGAATTTCTTTTGCTGATAAAAAAATGTGATCAGCATTCTCTTTTGTCGAATGATTGATTTAGTCAAATCCTTTCCATCCCCGACAAACGCCATAAAACTTGTTTGTCCTTTTAATTTATAGACTAAACCACTTTCAATTTAACACACCTCACATTGAAGCCTTACAATTCCCTGAGTGGAACAAAAAATTTAGCTAGTTGTTTGAAAATTAGAAAAATGGTCTTGTGATAAGATTTATAAAATGAGTTTAGTCCTAAGACCTTGCAAGTGCACGAGGAGTCATACAAGTAGTAAAAATTGGATGCAAGTCCAGACATCATTCCCTCAGAGATTGACTAGAATTTTGAAATCAACTACCCAGCTTCTTTCAGATCCACTATTTGCACCTCCTTATAATGGTTTGAAAGCGGGAAATTTGTAAGATATGGTAATCTGGTTTTTCTAATTAAATAAATTTGACTTCAAACAAATAAAATCATTTGAATTTGGACCAGGTTTCTCTACTAGGAAATGAACCTGAGATATGGAATGCTGGCAAAAACGGCTAATTTACGCATTATGATCCATTGATTTTCTCAATCCTGCTTTGGTTGGATTTGTGAGGCAAATACAATAATGCGGCTTGGATTTCTTCATAATTCACTAATTAAAGGGTCCACAGCTTCTTTCCAAGACATGGATCTGACTTGATTACTTATGTTGAGAACATGCTCTATAAGATACGGATATTTTCTTTTCAATACTTCATACCCATTTCTTAAGGCTGCCCGATTTCTTGCACCCCAGTACAGGTCATTGCGAAAACCTCTGAATTCGTTGATTACTCTTCCTTTAGATCGATGGATTTTTCCACTTTCCTTGATTAGATATCGATTAACATGGTCGAATCTTTCCATCGGATTAAGGTGAAATCTCACGATTATTTAAGTGATAAATAATCCTTGATTTCAAGTATGAGTGAATTGGAAGTGCTCCAGTGAACTCGAGCTCTTTAGTTCTTGATAGTAGTCTAGCATACCCATAGTAGAACATTCAAGAGCTCTCGGAATCTCCCATACACGCTGTCACTTGGGAGGCCTCTGGATATCGAGCATGAAACAATTCTTTTCTAGGTATAAGCTACTACTACTGAGAACAAATCAATTTAAGAACAACATCAATCAAATAAATCCCAAATCTAGGAAATTTTGTCTAATTTTTGCAGAAAATACTATAACTAATAACAGGTCCATTACAGTGTTTGTGCTTCTAAAACTAAATCATGTTCAACTGATGGAGTATTGATCAAGAACGTCCACTGTAACTGTAATAAACCGAAAGAATTGATTTCCATAAAATTTCTAGGCTTCATTAATTAGAGCGTGTGGAAAGAGATTGAGCGATTTGATCCGAACTGCAGTCAGCAGATTCTTTGGTTCGAGATCCGTAAACAAAAAAAAAATAAAACGATTCCTAGCTAATGCATTCTAAAATTATACAAAGTGGTCTATTTCAATCTCCCGAGGATCTAGGTTGCGGAAGAGGCGCTTCTTCACGGCCTTGAATAGCCTATTTATACATTTCGGTAATTGGGCTTGATTCGAAGAGGCTTCTGAGTGGAATTCCCCCAGGTCGTAGCACAACTCCTTTGTTCGGATTGCGACACAAGAAGCATGGGACTAAGTTTGCAATCTATGAAGCTTGCGAAGTACGTCAGTGACTTGATTACTGATCGCAACCTTCTTTGTTTTGATTTTGGAAGTAGGGAGTCGCGACCTGATGTCTTCTGTCACGACATCATTCCTTGCAGCCTCTTCATTTAGTTGTCGAGACCCAGTTTCTTTGTCGAGACTTGAGTTGTTACCTATCCCCTTGATTCTTGTTGCGACATGAGTTTTTGCCGAGAGTTTCTTCTTTCTCACGGAATGACTGGCTGCAACATGGTTGACCGTATCTGACAGTTTAGTTGTCGATGGTTATGATTCTTATTACCTTGACTTTTACGGTCTCACGAAGTATTTGTGTCGTGACCTCGATTCCATGTGCGACACGGGCATCCTTCCTTTCTGGGAGTTCGGTGTCGACCTATTTTCATGTCGCGACCTGAGAGGATTGATTACCGGTGCGATTCACAGTCCGACTTCCCTTTTATGTTGCGACATCATTTGTTTATCTTCTACCTTTATTCAGGTTGCGACTCAAAACTGTTGATCTGTTTAGTTCATATGCGTGACATGCGATTTTATGTCATTAACCCGGGTTGTATCTTTCCTTCTTTGCACTTTACATGCGCAACCTCTAAATAGCAGGTCGCGACTTGACTATATGTTTTTAACTCACACCTTATTGCAACCTTGACAGTTCTGGCGTTTTCACGGTCGGCTTCTATTTAAATTGCGTGACACAGAAGTATCGCGGCCCGATTGGTTTCCCTTCTCACCTTTGCTTTTGTTGCAGTTGCTCAAACTTAATTGCAACATGCTTTTAATTGTTCAACCTATTTTCAGTGTCGCGACCTCAACTGGTTTCTTTAGCTTGTATATTTTTCGCAACAACAAATTCCCATGTGGATACCTTTCCAGCTCATTAACCAACCATTCCTTTATCGTAGTATCAATTATGCATTGCGACGAGTTGTTTACTTTCTTTCGGTGTCACGACATACGAGCGTCCGCGACCGAGTTCTTTCTTTGAAGCCTTTTTCTTTCTCAACAACTTTTCTCACTACAGTAAGCTTTCTCTTTCCCATACTTCTTTCTTGTCACGACCTGAAGCCTTTATCGCGACCTTGGAATAATACCTTTATCTTGTCATCATGTCGCAACTTGAACATCCTTTGTCGAGACTTGGTTAGTTTATGAAGCAGTCATTCCTTGTCGCGATATCGTTTTTCTGTCGCGACAAGAGTTGTCTTCTTTCAGCGTCGCGACATCCGAGGAAACGATTAATCACGATATAAGATCCTTCTTTAAACGCACCACATCTCTGCATCTCGTCTCTTGTAGCAACAGCTTTCTCTTGGCCCCAGTATCACTTCTTATCGTGACCTTGATTCTCTATCGTGACTGAGGTCTTTGTCTATGATTTGCGGCAACATGCTTACTCGGTCGTGACCCAGCTGTGTCCCGAGGAATCCTTGTTGCGACCTCCATGAGTGCAGTCGTGACCCTATTGCCTTGACCATATATATCTTTTTCTTTTTGGAATTGCGAGTTTGCCGTAAAACGCAAAATATAAATTTTGTAAGGTTTACGTATTTAAGTATGAAAGTCGACAATTATATTGTAACACATGTCGAGGAAAAATGGATTTAAAATCAATGAGTTTTGACTCATCTCATTAAAACCTGGTATTTTTTATTATAAATATGTGTCCAACGGTGAAAGCCCTTGAAAGTGTAGGAAGGAGTGCGAAACCTACGGTGAGACCCCGAAAATTCTCTACTCATAAAAAGACACATGGTTTTGAATATAAATGATCAACGAGTTGTAATATCCAGCTTTTGGTTTGAAAACAATTTTTGTTGTAAAATGATCATTGATTTATCCACAAATGATAGGGTTTTGGCGTCATACGCTGACAGCGCATTGTGTGGTAGGAGTCGGTAAGGACTTGGGTAAGATGTGAGTCGATAAGGACTAGGGTGCAGGGTACATGATTGAGTCTAATCTCATTTCATGGCATGTAGGATTCCATAGTAGAAATTGCATGTTTTTATTTGGAATGTGAATGTGAATTGTGAATTGTGAACATGACCATTACATTAGGTGGGGAGTAGCCTCTGTAGGAGTTTACTATCTTTGATGTGGCTCCTGCTTTATGGGACTTCATTTAGGTACAGGGGGTACGGGTTGAAACTGACACTTTCGCTCTAAGTATGATTGTGAGAAAATTAAGTTTAGTGGCTTTGTAATCATTTTTATAAAGATGTTTGGAACAAACTAGTTCAAGCATGTATATTTTGTATAAGAGTGTTGTAATTAAACTCTTACGAACTATTGTGATATAACCTTGTATATTTTTTAGTATGGATAAATGAGCTCAGTGGGGCAACTTTTACTCATAAATGGACCTGGCATGGTCATTGTGTTATATTGGGCCTTGGATGGGTCATGTAATTATATATTGTACAGGTTGAGAATTGGATAAAGCTCCCCGTACAAAGGAGATTATATCCGATTTTTGCTAAATTATGGATCCCGATAAATGGGACATAACGATTAGTATTAGATTACTTTGATACCCACTAGTTTTCGCCAGGTTCAATCGGTTGGTCATAGGCCCTCGGGTTTTGGGGCGTCACAATTCCAAAGTACCCAATCCTTTTTAAGAGAACTAAATGTATTCTTGAATTGCTTGTATTGATAGTTTTTTCCAGTAAATTCTTTGAAGGATTTTATCAAAATGACTATTTGGTCTATTTTTGTCAAAGTCTCGATCACAGAAACTTTAATAAAAGCATTGTAATTTCATCCCAATAAGCCTTGCTTGCTTTGTTTTTCGTTTTCCTTCTTTGTTTGGTTGTTGTAATTATTGAATTATATATTGACATCCTCTATTAAAAAACAACATATTAAAAATAAAGGTTATGGGAAATAATCTATTTCAAGGAATATATATAATGATAACAATAATAATAAAAAATTTCAAATAAAGAATTAAATGAATTAAAATAAAAAAACAAAGAAAAGAATTAATGAACTAAACATGAGGAATAAAAATATTGATGTTAAGACATAGAACCTCACATGGTATTTTTCTTTTTGTTCTCCATCATAGTTATGTTTTGATTTATACTTTTATGTATCTCTATATTGTAAATCGAAAAAAAAAAATACTATTGAGAGCTTAGACATGTATGAATTGGATATGGATTGTAAATCGAAAAAAATTCTGTTGAGAGGGAAAACGGATATGGATTGGATCATGACTTTCGATCATGTTGACCTACTCTCACCATACTTGTGAAGAAGATGAGAACTTACCCCAAGCCCACTACGGATAGTCCACTGTATCACTGTGGTGTAGCAGAAAGTGTTGAATGTTTTGAACGTTAAAAAAATTTGCAAAACACAAGAGCCATATTCGAGTGAGCCAACAGGAGACACCTGCTTGATAAAAAAAAAAAAACCCATTATGGAACAAACCTTGGAGTTGAGAAAGTCGTTGAATGGAATTCTTAGATTCTTGAAGAGGAAGAAGATTTGGTAAAAGCAACATGGGAGAAAAATAATTAGATATTTTAAGAAAATATAATTAGATTTTTAAAAGGAATGTAATAGGAAGGAAAAATAATTAGATAATTTAAGAAAAAACACTAAGTGTTTTTTTTAGGTTTCAAAAAAAAATTTCATAATTTTACCAAACACCTTTTTTTTCTCCAAAAAAACACTTAAAAGCGTTTTTAGGCCCAAAATCACTTATAAGAAACATTGCCAAATAGGCTGATGTGACGATAAAAGATGACATGTTAATTTGGGAATTTTATGCTTGTCTACAAAATGAAAAAATATTAACAAAATTGAAAACAAAAACTTTTTATATTGTTGAGTATATAATTTCGAAAAATAATTGTGTATTAGATAAAAAGTAATGATTACAAAAATAACATCAAACCACTCCTAACTAAAATTCAAGCAAAATAAAAATTAAAAAAAAATTCTTTTTTTCTTCCTTCTGGAACATGTTGGCATTACCACGTCGTCTAGCCACACTCACCAGTCATATTTTATTTTCTTCTTTTTTCATTCCATCGGCGCATTGAACCATTTAATTAAAGCTAATCCTTAAACCCTAATTTTCTTAACTGCTTCCTCCTTGAATTACAACTACAATTACATATTCCTTCTCTCCTTCGGCCCTTTAAAGCATATAAACCAATCCTAAAACCCTAACATCTTCTTTTTCTTCTTCTTCATTTGAACATTTTTTCCTCATTAGAACACCCATCACGAGATTTTTGTTGTAGTATAACAATGTCATGTGATTTGGTATACTGAACGAGTATTCTTTTTTTTTTAAATTGGTACCACCATAACATACTTGGTGTTACTATCATAACATATTGGTGGATATAGCACCCAAGATCGCATAGCTATGTCTCTGGAAATGTAGGCTTTGTATAGACCTCCTTCGTAGAATATCACCTTGACTTGACATTGATCCATGAATCGCATACTCACGTTTTCGACCCTGACAAATCTGACATAATAGTTTGTCATTTTCTCTATGAATTTACCTACAAACATAACTCTTATTTGTTAGGCATTCATAATATATCAAATAATCAAGTGTTATGATAATATCGGATAATACATAAGTATATCAAATAGTCACGCAACCCGATAGTACGGCTAAATTCACAATATAAACTTATGTAATGGGTGTGCAATATACTTATTTGTATGGGGTCTTTGGTAAAAAGAAATTTTCCATTTTGCCGCGTTTTCATTATGATGAGTAGTACCGGTGGTGCTTATTTATGTTATAATAATACCCTCAATATGTTATGGTAGTAACACCGAGTATGTTATGGTAGTACCAATTTCAAAAACAAGGAAACTCTTCCAGTATACCAAATCACATGACATTGTCATATCACAACAGAAATCTTCTGAGGAAGCTTTTTTTCATTCCAATAAAAATCTCGTTATGAGTGTTCCCAATGAAGAAAAAGTGTTAAAATGAAGAAGAAGAAAAAGTGTTAAAACGAAGAAGAAGAAAAATAAAATGTGAGAGTTTTGGGATTACCTTCTTATTTGTAGATGCTTCAAAGGAGCTGAAGAGACGAGATGTAAAACCCGAGAAAATTCCAATTTTTTGAAAAATGGTAAAATGGTATTTCGGTAAAAATACGAAATTTTTCTAGATCTCGGATGACAAAACAAACTTCACCATTGGAATTGTCTTCATGAAATCTAGCTACCACCGATCGATGCGAAAGCGGTGGGAGATTTCACGTTTTTCGAGCCCAGCGTGGTGCGGTAAAGCGGCTCATGAAAAACATATGTTGTGACAAAGTAAGCCTACTACATGTACTCATGTGACACATGTTGCATGATTAGGATGAGATGAATGGCTTGGGTGTGCGAGTGTCAAAAATCAAGACAAAAGGGACATTATGGGAATGATGGAAAGGTTTAATGAGAATAAAACAAAGAAGAATAGTGATCTTCTTCTCCAAAGTAGCAAAATCGGCAGTGAGCAGCAGGGGTTGGGTTTTTGAAGTTTTAGAGAGAGAGAGAGCTCCTTCTCTCTCTACAGATTTCTGCCGTTGGGCCGTCGGTTCGCCGGGCGAGTAAGAAGTTGTTCTATGCGTGAGGGCTGCAGCGTGGACACCAATTTAGTGATTTATGACAGCTCCAGAGGTAGGGATCTTTTCCTACTTGTGTTATTCTTTGTCCCAGAGCGTGTAAATGGTTAGGAATGTCGAGGCTTGATTTAGCGAAGTAATTTTGGTTTGAAACATTTGAGCCAGAGTGGAAAATTCCTGCTTGTGTGGCGTGAATAGTGCGAGGCGGGGCTTCCACTTGTTCATGTGATTTTGAGTGTGAATTTTAAGATGTTGAGGTGATTCAAAATGAATTGCCTTGTGTTTGTTAATTGTAACCCGCTGTGATATTTTGGTAATTATTGGTGTGAATTTGAATAACATGAATTGTGTGAATTAATTATGTTAATATATACATGTTTTATATATTAGCATGAGTTGTTGGGATTGGCATAATGCATTACATGTGCACTGGGGCACCCTAGAATATTTGGAGTGAGTGCATGACATGAAAGAAAATAGCATAGGAAAAATGTTTGTGAAAGGAATTTCGACGGGATATTAGGTAATGTTGGAGATAGTCGACAATTCACATCGGAGGGGCCTATGAATTGTTTCGAAAGGTTATCCCCAACAGATTCGCGCGGAGGTAGTCAATAGCATTGCCCGGATCTCGGTGGCAAGTTTCGAGAACAAAAATCTTTTGTTTTGAAAACTGGATGTTTTACTCGCATTTGGCTTAGGCATGTGTGAGGGAGTCGGTGAGGACTCGAGACATGGGTTTGGGCATGTAGACATTCAAGTAGGATCATGTATTTTCTTGGATGTGATTGTTTGCCATGACATGTGCACTTGAACGGGAGTAACCCATGTAGGGGAGCTATCGCCGGGCTTTGCTTTCGCTCGGTCGAGGATCGGTGGCCCCCGGTACGGGAGTGTATAGGCGGACAGCACTCACTAGAAGCCGCGTTTTAGAAGAAAGTTGGATTGTGGCTTTGATGTTTTTGTATAACATGTATTAGAACTTTATATTTTAATATATGTTTGTATTAAGAGTGATTTCTTAACTCTTGAACTATTGGTATATAGTTGATGTAATTTAGTGAGTATTGGTGTATGGGCCCACATGACCAATATTTGCTACATGGACCACGTGGTCATTGTTAGTGTTAGAGAGACGGGGTTTTGTACCTTGGGTAGAGCTCCCCATACAAAGAGACTCTGCGAATTCATGGTGGTGTGGTAACTTGGGCATCTGGGAATATTCGTGGGTTGAAGAGTTGTCAACGGGACCCCCGGTTTTGGGGCGTCACACAAGAGGAAGGAACCTATAAGAATGTCGTGATCTAAAGAGGAAGAAGTGTTAGTAATAGTGCTCTAGGCCTATCGTATGGACATGGTATTTTGACTATTTATGATAATTAATTATTATGATGATTTGCATGTTTACTATATATAATGTCCTTGAATAATATTATTAATTATTCTAAATATCCCTAATCGGTTATTGTTATGGGAATATGATGAATTAGATTAGTATAAAGTTTGATTGATGTCATGGGATGAATATTTGTATGAGATACAAATCAAATTTATATCTATTTGTTGAGACCAAATATTGGACAGACCCGTCTTGAGATTAATACATGGATAAAAGTCATAGGTTAATCTCTAATAGTTGTGTCATTAAATCCTTTGACTTGAGATCGTTATAGTTCTCAACATAAGGAATATTGTGTTTTGATATAATCAAACGTTGTCTTTAATCGGATGACTATAAAGGTTATACTTGAACATAATAAGAAATTATGTAGTGAATATGAGCGATTAAAATGAGGTGTCCCTCTTTATTATAAGAGATATATCTCTAGGTCAGTCGACAATTAAAGGCGAGAAATGCATGGTGGAGTGCTCAAATGAATTGATGGAGATCAATGTCATTTGTTTAGTCAGTCTAATTGGGTTTCGAGTAATCAAAGATAGAACAATATAAGGTTGACTTTGTCCATGCCTTATATTCTATCAAGATATCATGAGATAAAAGGATTATGTCATTAGCTATATTAAGGTTGTCTCGGATCATGAGCTTTTCATTTAACCGGGTGAGTCATAATGTCTTGCTAGAGCTACTTATGACGCTAGGATCAAAATGTGATTTAAGCCTGCAATGTTTAATGAACCTATAAGATCGCACATTAAGACTGAATAATAAAGAGTTAATGGTTTTTCACTCTACTGTGTAATTTAAATAGTGAGATTATTTTATTACAAATAACAGTAGTTGTTATTTAAATTGAATTTAATTTTGAAAGTTTAAATTAGTGATTTAAATTATAACAAATAATTAATTTGTTATATTTTCTTATTGGATAAGGAAATAATCTGCCAAAGAGGTTTTTTAAAAGGAGTTTAAATATATAATAATATAAATAAATTCGTTTCCTTATGCGATGGGATTTGAATTTAAATGTTATTATTTAAAAGAGTTTTAAATATATAATAAATAAAAAATCGTTTTGTTTAAAACCCTAGAAGACATATAAATATATATATATATATATATATATATATATATATATATATATATATATATATAGTAGTAGTCGTCTTTTAATCTAAGAACAACCAAAGCAGAGAGACCTAATTTCGTTTGAAGATGAACGAACTAGCATTAAACAAGATCGTTCATTATTTGTTGAGTGTGTGGATACTTGTAGGGTGATGGCTTTGAAAGGCAGCACCTTTGAAGATCAGAATAAACGAGGCATGAGACTTTGAAGGCTTGTGATCCCGATCTACAAGAGGTAAGTTTCAGAACACCTTCCTTCGGATTTTTATGAAACGCATGTGATCCTTTGTGGGTTAAGGGATAAAAATTTTAAATTCCGCTGCATTTATGTTCCAATCAGATTAGATATTCTGCCCGTAACCCAACAAGAAGAAGAAGTCAAGGTTTTTGGAATTAATAACACTACTTTGGAAATGTTTCAGTGTGATGTGAGAAGAAGAAAGAAAAGTGTGGTAAAGTGATTTGGTTGAGGCCGAATATGTAGTAAGCGATCTTGTTATTAAACGAAGGTTTTGTCTCGGCTTCTTTCAGCTCTTTTGATAAGTTGTATGGCTTCTTGAGGAGGTCCTCGGCTCCATCGAGGGATAGAAGCTCGGTGATTAAACCTACGCTGGTTGAAGAGAAACTTCTTGTCGTTGGCGAGTGCTCGACCATCTTTGAGTTAAGTGATTCCGCAAAACCCGCATGTCGAAGAGTGGAGTCTTGAAAGTTCTGGATGCAATGATGTCGAAGACCCTCTTGGGCGAATCGGCTACGAAGCTTTGCGGCGCTGTGATGGCGATGATGCAGAAGGCCCAGCCCCAGTGACATATTTAACCCCTTTTATGCAAGGTTTATTTCTAAAAGTCGTCTTTTCAAAAGATGACTTCTAATATTATAACAACTTTTGTTTTTTTATAATTTGATAATAAATTATTATATTATAATTTAATGATAAAGTTATTGTAAATATGTTGATGTTTTTTTTAAAAAATAAATATTTTCATGTTAATATCAGTGAATTTATTTTGTCGATATTATTTTTAAATTATTTGTTAAAAATATCATTTTAAATTATCTTTGAAAATAAAATGTTTTAAATTATAGTTATTATTATAAGTATATTTTATCTTGTATCATTATATTTTAATATTTTAATGATATATCATTTTATGACTAATTAAAGAATAAAAATATGAATATTTTGATCGTTATTTCTCATTATTTTTTCTACTTAAAGATTAAGAAACAACTATTATCAATTTTACATCCATATTCATGTAAAACTCATAAAATTTCCTCTAAATTTGGTTTTGTAGGACTCTTGATGGAGCGAAGTGATTTCACAAGAAGTAGTATGTTTCCAAAGAGTCAAGCTGGGTGTCCCTTGGCAGATCATTGGGAAGATGAATTTTTTCTATACCATATGAAAGATCAAATGGTTCAACTCCACCAATGGTTTAATTCTACATTTAAAGAGCTTTCCAATGACACATCACACGCCCAAATCCAAGTTAAAACTAAAAAGTTATGGCTCTGACAAGTGGGAGAAGAAACGAGTTCTTGACGAGAATCGAGTTATAGCGACTACCGCAACTGATTTGTCGCGACATACATAGAATTTGCCGACACCTGTGAAGTTGTCCTGACAAATTTATGTGTGTAGACAAATTCTTGACCAAAGTCACGACAATTATATATATATATATATATATATATAAAATTTTAAAATATATAGCATCAGAAATAAGTTTAACAGCTTTAAAATGTGTACAAAATTCAAAAGTACGATATATTGTTATGAATCGTAGAAGATTTGATGTACGAGAATATAAATTTAGGAACACAAAAATAGAGAAATCAACACGAAGGTGCACAAGACTGTTGAATACACAAAAGATCAACAATTATATCAGAATTTAGTACCTTAAGGTCATACTTTGCTCACATTTTGTATAAGAATAGGTGCCTTTGATTGTTCTCGTGTTTCTGGATTTGTGCAGGTTTCGGTTTCATATGAATTATTCTGAAGTGTTCGGGTCAAGAGCGAATATGGATCGTTGAGGATGATGGATGCCGTTGTGGTGAGTTTTGGGGAGTACTGGCTTGATGCTAGGGAACAAGTGTAGAGCGTGGTGGAGGTACCCGGATCAAATCGATGCAGGTACCCCCCAGGCGGAATTCAACGTTGGCGAGTGAATGCAGGTGCCACTCGTCGATGCAGATACCCCTGACCAACACCGAAGCAAAGAAGTGAATGCCCGGGTACCACACTAGCCGACTCTGCATTACTGACATGTAATATTTGCGGGGTGAGCGAGAATTCAATTCGATGCAAGGAGCTGCATTAGATCCTCTAACCACGATTCGAGATAGCAATGAAAAAAGGGTATAAGCGAAGGAGAAAGCGACTTTTGATTTCACAAGGTTTTTCATCAAAGGAGAGGTTTTTCTCATAGTTTTGTAAGTTCCTTAGAGTAGGGTTGAAGACTTCACTTTTCAGCTGATTCTAGATTTCAAGTTTATGTAATCTTTGGTCAGTTACACAGCTCCAACTTTCCTCTTCGATGTGTGTTTTTTATTCTTTGATTTTGCAGTGAAGAGTGTTTTCTCAAGTTTCTTTTATATGAATAGTTTCTCATCAAATATGATTTTCTTTATAATTTCAATGAAATTCTTAACTCTTATGATGGGGTTACGATGGTGGAAACTTCGCTTTTGATCGAGTATTACACAAATTCATAACATACCTCAGCGAGATTGTATGATTTAAGCTTGCCTTGAAAATCTTATAACACCTTAGTTGGGCATCTTCTTGATAACGTGTGAGCGAGAGATTCCCAGATACACGTTCAATGGCGATTCTGAATGCAAGCTAAGAGTCTAAGTAAATTGTTTGAGCAAGTGTTTAACATCATTCAATCGTTTCGTCCTAAAAGAGCCTTTAATGTAAAATCTTCCATCAAAGACCATTCATCGATGGTTCTAGATGAGATCGTGAAGAGAGGTCAGGAACTACTTGATCGATAGTGAGTGGAAACTTAAGAACCTATCGATCGTCTTCTTGTTTAAAATGGTCAATTTAATCGATTACTCGATCAACTGACCCGCAACCCGTAATTTGCTTTTAAACATACGATTTTGGAGAGCAAGCCCTTGAGGTCCTTTAGAATACCGCTCCCTTTGTGGAGATGACGTGGGAACTTATGATATTCGATGCATTGACCTTAGTAAGTTCCTAAACGGGAATAATTTCGGCATCTGAAATAGGCGAAGCAAGACCACGTCGATTAATATGCCTACATCACGGATGAATGAGGGCCTCAATTCGCTGGCTCTGAAACCTCTATGTCTTTTTACTCAGTCTCATTTTGATTTCCCATTGCAACGCCATTACCTTCATCTTCCTCCCCAATCCCTTCACTTCCTCATCATGCGTAGAAAGCAGAGACACTTGGCCTTGGGTTGTGCTTGAAGGTTTGTCTCGGCTTCTTTCCAAGTTCTTTTAGATAAGTTGGCTTCTTCGGAGGTCTTCAACTTCACGAGGGCCAAAGCTCGTGATTCACTTCTCATAGGATTAAAAGAGAAACTTCTTTGTTCGTTGAAAATTAACTCAACCATGCGAGGTTAAGTGATTCCACCAGACCCCTGCGTCCCGAAGAGTGGGTCTTTAAAATTTAATGATGCTATGTAGGATGTTGAGACTGCTAGGAAAGCGCGTGTATAGAAGCTTTGTGACTAGGGATGAGGCTCTTGACAGCCACACAGGCCAGCTGCTTGATGTATTAACCCCTTTTTTTTTGCAAGGTTTAAGGACTTATTTCTTGATCATCAAAGCATGGAGGATAGAGTAAAAGGATATCATGGGTGAAACTGGAAGATAGTGTGGGAGTAATCGTCCGATTGGTTTGAGGTGATGATAAGAAATTAAGGAGACCATCTCGACTTAGTGATGGTGAAGTTTTTGTTCGACAGGGATGAAATCAAACAGAAGATGATTGAAAGGTTGTTGTCTGATAATAGAAGTGGTAAGAAGATAGAGGTGATTCTCGTAGTCGGCATGGGCGGTGTAGGCAAGACCTTAGCTTTTGTATCATGATGAATCAGTGAAAAAACACTTTGAACTAGGTGCATGGGTTTGCGTTTCAAAGGAGATTTATCTTCTCAAGGCGGCAAAATTAATTCTCTAGGCAATCAAATCTGATATGGAAGGCGAGAACCTAGATTTGCTTCAGCAAAGACTGATTGAGAGGCTTGGTGACGAGAAATTTCTACTCGTTCTAGATGTTGTTTGGGAGAAATCTCCTAATGGTGATTCAATGGAACCTGCTTGGGAAAAGTTACGAATTCCACTCCTACCTAGGAAAGGGAGCAAAGTTGTTATGACCACTCGCGATCAAAACGTTGCAAAAATCATGGGTGCAAAAGATACTTATCCTCTGGAAACGCTATCTGACGAACATTGCTGGTCCTTATTTGAAAAACATGCATTTGAAAATGGGAGCTCAGGAGCCCGTACCTCATCTCTCTCACGAGAATTAGGCGAAGATATTGTGGCTAAATGCCAAAAATTGCCTTTAGTGCTCAAAGCATTGGGGAGTCTCTTACAGTCTAAAACTGACAGAAAGGATTGGGTGAAAGTTTTGGAGAGTGAAATATGGAGTTTGAGAAAATGTGAAATACTTCCTTGGTTGATATTGAGTTATCGAGATCTCTCATTGCACATAAAGCAATGTTTAGAAACATTGCTCATTTTTCCAGGAATATGGGATTAAACAAGGAGCACTAATTCTATTATGGATGGCGAAGTGTTAGATATTTTTAATTGTCACATGACAAGTGTATGGCTTTTAGTCTTATTAAAAGAAAGTTATCTAATCTAATCTCTTGAATGTTAGTTAGTGATAAGAGATATAATTTCACTTTTTGTCTCCATACTTTGATGGGAAGTGGAGCAGTGGTTATTAGATCGTAACAGTTACCATAAAGGAAATAGGTTCTCTTTCTACCCATTTAAGAAGCATTCTACGGTTTCCATCATAAGTGTGTAAATACAACTTTTCATTTAAGAGAAAGGTTAAGAGGGTGAAACTATCTCTATGAGAAATTATTGACTAAAAGAAGAAATATTCAAGAAATTGCTATGGATTTCGGTATGTTATTTATGTTTGTGAATATCATGCTAGTCAAAATCTTGGAATTTGGAAAGCATTAAGACTTACATTGATTATTATTATTATTTTTTACCTGTGGTATCATAGCAAGGTTAAGACTTTCATGATTTTCCATTATGATTTATTCATTGGAATCAACTATTTGTGGAAGATTTTATTTTATTTTTTTCTTTTTAAAGGTTTGTTGTTCATTATATATGTAGACATATCCAACCCTATTTATGGCCACCCTCTTCCTCTTTAATGTATCTCTCCGTTAATATAGAGACTAAGCGAGGGCAAGCATAAGCCCCCCTTCTTAATCACCCACCTTGAAAAGGCATCTAGGCATCACCCACCTTGAGACTTCCAAGGCATTTAGGCATGGGTAGAGGCGGATATATTACAGGCACGTTCAACTGATGTATGCTCCACGTTTGTTACAAGCTTTAGTTCTGGCTCGGCTTTAAGATTGTTGGGATGTTCTGTGGAGACCTGCGCCAGTCATGCGCAAGGTGCCAGTGGTGATGCTGAATGCCTCTCAGAGTGGGTGATTAGAAGGGGGCTATCTGCCACTCGCTCGAGCTCAGTGTGGAAGTGCATTAAGGAGGGTAACCAGCAAATGGGTTGAATATGTCACATGAACAACAAACCTTTTAAAAAAGAAAAAAAAATATTCCACAAATAATTGATTCAATGAATAAGTATAATAGTCATGAGAATCTGTTCTTCACATTCTACATGTAAAAATTATCAATCAATGTCCCCCTGTATGTGTATGACTTTTAGTCTCTTGTATTAAAAGGAAGTTATCTAATCTAATATCTAAATTGTTGGTTAATATGATAAGTGATATAATTTCTTATTTTTGCTCCCTACTTTGATGGGAAGTGGAGTAGTGGTCACTAGATCGTGGCAGTTACCGAGAGAAGGAAATGAGTCTATCTCACACCCATTTAGAAGCATTGTACGGTTTCCATCATCAGTGTGTGAATGCAACTTTTTATTTTAAGAGAAAGGGTTAAGAGGGAGAAATCTATCTCCTGAAGAATTTGACAATCGAGGAAAGAAATATTAAGAGAATTACTTTACAGTTTGGGGTATGTGTTTATGTTTTGTGAATATCATAGTGGTCAGGAAATCTTGGAATTGTGAAAACATTAAGACTTAGATTAGTTTTATTTTTTTTTTTACGTAATTGTCGGAGCAAGGTTCGAACTCATGATTTAAATTATGGATTTAAATCATTGAATCAATTGTGGCGGAAGATTTTGTTTATTTGTATTTATTTTGTAGTCAAATATGATATGATTTAGTTTTATTTTATTTATTCTCTTCGACTCATGTTGATATTTTAAGTAAATCTTTTATTTTTATTTTTTTTATTTGTTATTATCTGTGACTTAAACATCAAAATTAATTCCTGTGTATTAGAGTTTTATTTATTTTTTGTTGAAGTGATTCGTATATGTTGGTTTGACCATTTCCATGAAATTATCTAGTGATGTCATATTTTATAATGCATATCTTTTTCTAATAAGCGTAATCATACAGTATAATTATGTTGTTGCCTTTTAATTTGCTTATAATTTGTTCTACAAGTATAGATCAATTAAGAACTCATGCATGTTAAATATGTATTATTTAAAATAAATAAATAAATAAATCCAACTGTTTCATACTTATGAAGGTGACATTTCTTGTGTTGATATATTAAATTATGCCTATAGTAACCATTTGAATATGAATTGTCACATACATGAAACTATGTAGATAATGACTAAATTATAATTGGTGATTAATAATACTTTTGTAAAATAACTATTTCAACTTAAGATGCATTTTTATGAATCAATTTGGTCATCATAAGTGACTGAACTAGAAAGCCATGGATTTCAAGCCTATTTTTATCATGTGCCAAATCCCAAGTATTAAAAATTGCTGCAAAGTATTGAATAAATATTTACTGATGTCATGATCATGAGAATTTTTTAGCTTGGCCCGAGTTGCACCACTTTTCTTGTAATTAATATATTTAAAGATTAAATAATTAATATGTATCATGGTGAGAATTGGAGTCGAATACCCAAGGTACTTACGGACATCGGATTATGGATATATCATTAGTATTTTAATAGGTAACGGAATGCATAATAGTCAAAAGTTTAATTTTGTATCTTGTAATTTTCATCAAAGATGTGCCACAGTAGTACTATTAATCATTATTATTTAACTCAAGGCATTAATGTGTGAGCATATATTTAATTTCGGTTCAATACTTGTTTCGCTATTCATATAGATTCATACATTAGATCATTAATGGAACAATTTCTCAGACTGGTCTGAGCAAGTCTAGTTTCACCTAGGTGTATTGGATCTTGATTTGGCACTGGTGACGCATGCTATTCTTGAGGAAAGTAGTGTGGAAAGAAAAAACTTTAAGTCATTCACAGGAAGATCGAATAGATTGAGCATTATGTTTATGCGAATAGGCATAGCGAACAACATTATGTCAACACTTCTGAGATGTGACAACGCTAAAGAATTTTTAAGGCTGTGGAAAGTTTTGGATTCGGTGATAAGTCTCTTGTTGGGACGATAGTGACTCACCATGAGTTTGATGGTACTCGTATCATGCACTTGAGCACATCCTTGAGATGTCCAAATCTAGTTACCAGTTGCTAAATTAGAGGCCTATTGGGATGAATCTCTGGATGAGTCTTTCTAGTTTAATTTATTTTCAAATTCCTTGCCTCTTGTTATGGAACCAGACTTTCAAATTCATTTACAACATTATTAAGGAAAATTAGATAAATGAATAGCTTCAATTATGCTAGTTCAAGAAGAGACAAGACTTAAGTAACAAGGACATCTTTCAGTTCACCTTATAAGCAAATAAGCCAATAAGAAGTGGAAAAAACCTAAGAAGAGCAAAAAGGTAGAACTACCTAAGAAAAATAGGCCTCCTCATGGTAAAGAGGCTCATGAGAGGGGACAAAACTGTATCAAGTTCCGTTTTTGTAAGAAGTTTGGGCATGTTCAGAGAGATTGCCACAAACGTAGGGCATGGTTTGAGAAGAAAGGTAAGCCTTTAGCTTACGTATGTTTCGAATAAAATCTTACTAAAGTTCCTTCTAATACTTGGTGGATGGACCCAGGTTCTACTATTCATGTTTCTAATTCGATGCAAGGCTTTCTTACAATCCAGACTTTAAACCAAAATGAAAGTTGCATAGTTGTGGGAAACAGAGTCAAAGTTCCAATGGTTGCTACCAGGACATTTCGTTTATTTCTAGACACTAATTGTTATCTAGATTTGTTTCAGACACTTTATGTTCCTTCTATTTCTCATAATTTGGTTTCAGTGTCTGAACTTGACCTTGAAGGCTATTCCTTTTCATTTCGTAATAAAATATTAAGTTTGTTTAAGAATTCTTCCTTTGTTCGTTTATGTGATGGCTTGTATAAACTGAATCTTAATAGTCACTTTGTTGAAAGCCTTCTAACCCTGCATCATAATGTTGGAACTAAACGTAACTTGATCAATGAAAGTTCTGCTTACATGTGGCACAGATGTTTTGTGACGCCCTAAATCTCGAGGGTCCGTTGACAACTCGTCAACCCGCGGAATACCTGTGTCTCATATCATGAGACCCATGCATGAGTAAAAATGGCCACTTGGGCCCATACATCAATACTTACCAAAAATCTAACCAACTATATTACAATAGTTCTAGAGTTAATTACATCGTCTTAATACAACATATATCAAAATTGAAATTCTAATACAGTTCTAAAATAAATACCAAAGCCATGTAGACTTTCTTTTCAAGCGGCCTTTAATGAGAAGCCGTCTTCCCGAGCCTCCTGTACACGAAATAATGATCCCTCGACAGGGTGAGCAATGCCCAATAGTGATAATTTCCTACATGGGTTAGTCCCCACCTAAGTGCGCAAGTAATGGCAACCAAACACAGTCAAGCAAATACATGGTCCTACTTGAATGTCTACATGATATGGATGAGAATGCGACTCACCCTTTCCCACTTTCTCAAGCCCTCACGCATGCCTAAGCCTAATGCGAGAAAAACATCGTTTTGAAAACAAAATATTTTGTCTTTGGCTTGCCCATCATCACAGGACTCGGTAAATATATTGGACCTTCTGCTCGGCGAATTTGTTGGATAACTCCTCAGAAACTTCAGTCGTGGAGTTCATAGATGTGAATTGTTAAGATGATCTCGAATGATTCTCAGAAAAATCTTCCATTGAAATTCCTTTCACAACCATTTTCCTTTTTATTTTATTTCATGTCATGCGCTCCACTTTAACAATCTAAGGGTGCCGGTGCATATGAAATGCATTATCTTATTTCAAACAATTCATGCTAATATATTTTACATGCATGTAACAAAAATTAGCACTCGCATACATCATGTTATCTATTCACTTAAGCGATAACATCAAAATTAACTCACATGGGCTAATAAACAATTCAAGCAATTCATTTTGAATCACCCGAAGTAACCGCAAAATCACACACAAATCACGTGAGCGGTAAAGCCCTAGATCTAGAAGGCTAGCGTTCCACGTACACTTCAAAGTTTTCTTCGCAGTCAAATCGGCACGAGGCCAAGAAAACACGGCCATCCAGGCCTTAACAAATCCCCATCCATTAAAATGACTCTTATCCAAAAAATAAACCAAGTAGGAGAAGACCCCTTCCTCTTGGAGTTGTCGAAACTCCACAAAATTGGTGTCCACGCGTAGCCCTTTCAGTGTAGATCAACTTTGCTTCTTGGCCCGACGAGAACCGACTGTCTGAAAGCCTAGAAATCTAGAGAGAAGTTGCACTTTCTCTCACTAAAACTGGTTCTCCCCCCTCACTGCACGTTTTTTTGCAAATTGGAGAAGATGAAGTTGTTTTATGTTTTTATTCTTTTCACTTAATTCCCATTTTGTCCTTTAGTTTGACTTTTAAAGGCTTTTTGACACTTGGCTTAATCTATGGCCATTATCTCATCCTCTGCCTAATCATGCAGCATGTCACATGGGTACATATAGTAGGTTACTTTTGTCACATCCACCTTAGTCTCTCCTGTGTCATACATTTTTAGGCACGGTGCCTCGAAAAATGAAATTTCGATTGTCTCATAATTGTGAAATTCGGCGTGAAGTAGCTGGAATTCCTTGTCACGATTCTCAGCGGTGAAGTTTGTTTCATCGTAGGGAATGCAGAAAATTTTGAATTTTGACCAAAATTACCATTTTACCATTTTTTCTTCAGAAAATTAGAATTTTCTCGGGTTTTACATTCTCCCATCCTTAAAAGAATTTCATCCCAAAATTCCGTACAATCACAACAAATCATATGCATATGCAACGCGCACTATGCCATGCATGTAAACTAGTCATTTAAGTGATAAGCAATAAACCACGTACCTGTTCGTCCTAAACAAGAAGGGATAGGTGGCCCGCATCATGTCCTTTGGCTCCCATGTTGACTCCTCCACTCCCCAGTGCTGCCATAGCACCCTCACTAACCTCCACTTGGTCTTGCTTGCAAAACCTGATCCCAGGCTATCCATAATGCACCTTGGTCCTCCTCGGGGGTGCCATGGCCAATGAGCCTCGGTCTCCCGATCCCTTTACATAATTTGGATCAGGTGTACCTCGAGCATGGAGAAGTGAAATACCTCATGGACACCTGACATGTTGGGTGGTAAAGCACTTAGGTGCAGCTCACCGGTGCCTGCCACTCTCGGAGTATCTCGAAAGGCCCGATGAACCTCGCGATAGCTTTCCTCAAACAGAACGACCTCCCTCTCTTAGGAATCACCTTGAAGGCGTGATCTGACCTCGAACTCTAAGAGTCGACGTCACACATCAACATAGCTTTTAAAGCGACTTTGAGCCATGAGAAGGCGTTGTCGTATCAGGTCACCTTCTCGGAGGTGTCTCACAATAAGATGAGAACTAGTGATGGAGATCTCTCCACCTTGATCAACATATCGGTGATGCGCATGGCCTCCCGGCTCCTGATGCCTCATATGGTGTCATGCGTATACTCGCGATAAGCGTTGTTGTAGGCGAATTCCACTTAGAGTGATGCTCTTCCAGTACCCTTATGATCAGACGCATGCTTGTAGCATGTCCTCTAACACTGTATGGTCCTCTTTGATCGACCCAATAAATGCGTGGGTGGAAAGTTGGCGCGCCAAGTATCAGCATTCTTCTGCCATGCCCGTACAGGCTCTTCTAAAAAGTCTTGCCCAGGTAAACCTCGGGTCCTATCGGAGCACTATGGATCTTTGGTCGCCATGTGACGAAGCAGTCTCTCGGATATACAGTGAATCTCAATGAAGGTCATCCACGGCTAAAATGACCTGCCGACTTTGTGAGTCGGTCCACTTATCTTATCTTGCATCATTCCTTGCGGTGTCGGGTGGTAGTGGGTCCTGCAAAATCCATCGTGACGTGCTCCTTCCCATAGCCACCTCGATGGTGAAGTAGCCACTGTTGTCTTACGAAGTGCTTTCTCGAAGCCTTAACACAATTGACAAATGAGACATCGTCGAACAAAGTCCCCTACATGTCTCTTTATCCCACTCCAATAGTACTGATGGCGAAGATCCTGGCATATCTTCGTGCCACCGGGATGCACAGCAAATCGAGAGCAATGAAACTCCCTGAGAATCTCCTCTCTCAAATTTGTCAACTACAAAACCACTACCAGTCTTCTATACCAAAGACTACCATCTACATGGATGGTCCAGCCCTCGTCACCTATACCCGATTGTACCCGGTCCCTGATGGACATTATCTCTGTGTCTTGCCCTTGGGACTGATCACTACGCTCCGATAGAGGCGAATTGTAGGCTACTAAACCACGGCAAAATGCGCCCAGGCTTGCTGGTTGTCACTGTAGCCAATTCCCGGTCTGGGCATCACCATTTCGGGAAGCTATACTGTAGCATTAGCCCAGTGACTTGAAAACTTAGTCGTCGGCCACCACGTGCATTTGCCTTACTAGGATGGTAATGCAGTGAAGTCATAATCCTCACAGGAACTCCAATAAAAATACATGTTACTCTGTTCAAGGAGTCCCCGCGCATGGTATCTGCACTAGACTTTTGTGGTTTGGTATATTTTGGTACTCATCATATAAATAGTGTCCTGCCAAATCTTCGGCGAGACTACGGCCCATGACTCCATATCGTGTGTGGGGTAGTGCGCCTTAGTTCTGGCGGCGGGAACCATAGCTACCACTCTCTCGGGACTGCATCAAAACACATCGGTCAGGCCTTGAACATCACATTACAACTGTGTAACCTTATCACCTCTCATTGGGATTATCGGGATGAAGGCTGAAGTAAGCCTCCTCTTCAACTCCACAGAATGCCTCCTACGCACATCGATCATCTAATCAAACAGCGCTATTACAAGTTAGATCTGATCATAGGTGCCGTGTCGGGAGAAATCCTCGATGAATCTCTGTGAGTACTTGATCAATCCCAGAAACTCACATTATCTTGGCCGACTTCGGTCTCTCCCAGCTCATCAGGACTCAACCTTCTGCAGGTCCAACGACATGCTTGATCAAACATACGTGTCTGAAATCGCACCTCAATAAGCCAAAACTCGCACTTACTGAACTTGGCGTACAACTGATGGTCTCTCAGCAACTGTAAAACAATCCTCAAGTGATCCTCATACTCTCTCTCTGACTAGGAGTAGATCAAAATATCATCCACGCAGACCATGACAAGCCCGGTCGAATAGGGTTGGGAACACACATGCATGAGGTCCATGAATCTTTGTGGTGCGTCGTCGATCGAGGGCATCCTTTGTAAACTCAAGTGCCCACATCACAGCGTCTTGAGCCTTTGTCTTAGGGATATCTATACTCTAACCTGGTGATGGTAATGCAAGTGCGAAGATCTATCTTGGAGTAGACTCGCGCTCTCTCAGATGATCAAACAAGTCATCGATCTCGTGATGAGTGCAGATTCTTGATCGTAACCACTGTTATTTGTCTGTAGTGATGCACGGTCGAAGGGTCTGCCTTTCTTCTTCATGAATAGAGCAAAGCGCCGGAGTGGTGAAGTGCTCAGTCTAATGAATCCCTTGTCTAGTAACTCATGTAGCTGGACCTTGAGCTCTTGCAACTTAATTGGTGCCATCCTATGTGGAATCATAGAGATGGGCGGCAGGGTATGACTTCCATTACAGAAGTCTGATGACCTACTATGGAGGCGATCACGGTAGTTCATCTAAAAACATCCTGCCTCATAGACTACTCGGTGGTCAAGTCAGGTCTCACCTCGTCCTCCGAAGTAAGGCTTCTTTAGCCAACCCGTAGTTGTCCATTACACCCGGACTCGTACATTGTCTAGGGCAAAATCTCATGCTTGTCCCCCTGAAACGTAACACGGTATCGTTCACGTGTGTGCGATGGCCTCACTGCGCTCCGCGATCGGTGTTTCTGTATCTTGGTCGGTTAATCCATCCGAGGATGACGTCGAACTCGACATGTCCATGACCCTCCCAGGTCCTTTGTGACCCAGAATCCCGGGGATCTCTGGCTCGCAACCTCACACATCATCCACTATCCTTGCTCACAATCATGGGAGAACTCGCATCTGAGGGCTCCTCGAGCCTCGACCTCAGACCCAAACTCTATCCACGGTGATCTGTGATGAATGAATGTGAACCACCTGAATCAAATAAAACTCTTGCCCATAGGTGAGATAGCAAGAACATACCCTGTCTGACTGGCTTAGTCGATGATGTAAAGGCGTAGACATGCCTAAGCCACGGCGTCCACACTAGGGGCCTTCTCCTCTGCCTCAGCCCATGCTTTGGCCTCCTGGCACGCACGTATAGGGGAGGTGCCGTGCGGCTCCTTGAGGCGATACTAGCTCTCCTCTAACCGCACTAGGGGTGGAAGAATAAAGTTGTATGCGCTCTGTCCCACATTGCGACTAAATTTGCGTTGTCCTAAAACAGGATCCTTTTTGTCTGCAGGGGCGATCCTCGCCGTATGTCCTTCTTGTTGGCGATGGTAGCACATAATACGCCTAACTGGTAGCAGCCACTGATCCGTCCTTGGCTCGGATGGCCACGGCCTTGGAACCCATGTGAACTAGAAGCCCTCTGCTTCTTTCCCAAACTGGAAGAAAGGCGACTCTCCTTCCTCTTGCTACTAACACGTATCCCGAGTGCTCAGAGCATCCTCCCAGTCTCTCGGTCATGGCGAGTCCTGACTATGAGTGTGTCTTATAGGCGGGTCTGCAATCCTACCTCGAATGGACAATCTCAGTCCATTCTCAAATCTCCTGACCTTGGACAGGTGTGTGGCCACATAATCTATCCAACCCAAAACAAGCTAACCATGAACAGCCACATACTTTCGATCAAGTCATAGTCCTTGCTTTGCTTCCCAGGAACTCCCCGAGGCTTAGCGTGTCTAGCAGTGTCCGGAAAATACTTGCCCATGAACAGCTCCTGGAACTCTGCCCATGTCATTGCCTCTAGGTCCACAGGAGGTCTTCCGCCCGAGTTCCACCACACGGGCCTCGCCGCCGCGCAGAATGCGGTGACCAGATCTGGTATTATCGGAGGTAATCTCGTCGCCTCACGATATCTTTACCCGACCTGCCTTAAACCAATGGTGCGCCTGCGGATCTCCTTCCCTGTCCCGATATCGGAGGATGATGTACTTACTGAACCTCACGGAGGTTGCCGGACCTCTCGGCTGCTAGCGTGCGTGGCGGCAACCGCAATCCCTGCGGCCTCAACGAAGGCTGCGATCAAATATTGGTGGTGCTTGGGCCAGCACCTGCGTGGGCCGTATCGTCCTCCCGCGGCAAACCATCTACACATGTCAAATGGCAAGTTAAGTTTTAATGCATCATCTCTAAGATGTAAACATAGCCCCAAGACACTGTTCACATACCGAAAGTGTAAAACCCGGGAAAATTCAAATTTCTGAAAAAGAGTAAAATGATCATTTCGGTAAAAATCCAAAATTTTTCTAGATCTTGGATGACGAAAGCAGAACATTTGCATTGGAATCTTCTAGCGGGGAAATCTAGCTACCAGTTGAATTTCGTCAAATTCAGAAGATGATCTGAATTTCACATTTTTAAAACGGATCTTGGGTGCGGAGTCTTGTCATCGACTTAATGAAGGCGTGTGATGTGTGAAGTCGCATCTTCTTTGTACCCATGTGACACATGTTACATGATTAGAGATGATGAAATGAATGGCTTAGATTAAGCCATGTCCAAAGTCATAGGAATGAAGATGGGAATTAATGAAAAGTTTAATTGGATAAAGGCAAAAGAGTAAATAGTCATCTTCTCCATTTGAAAGAAAAGCAAGAGAAAAACGTGGAGAAGAGGGAAAAATCGGCAGTAGCTTGGATTTTGAGGTTTTAGAGAGAGAGAGAGAGTGTGGCTTCTCTCTATATTTCCCACTGTTCGGACCGTCGGTTTGCTTCGGGCCAAGAAGTAAAGTTGTTCTACGCGGAGAGGGCTACGGGTGGACACCGATTTTATGGAGTTCCGACAACTCCAAGAGGTAGGGATCTTTTCCTACTTGTGTTATTCTTTGGCTAAGAGCCATTTTATGGATAGGGATTTGTTGAGGCTTGAAGGGCCGTGATATCGGTCTCAAAAGCTTTGAACCGAGTGGAGAAATCTCTGGTGTGTGGCTAGTGAGCGATGCCCGACCCAGGGGTTTCACTATTCATGTGAATGATTGCATTGATTTTGGTGTGAATTTTATGATGTTGAGTGATTCAAAATGAATTGCTTGTCATTTTTGTTATTGCTTGCATGCGAGCTAATTTTGGTGTTATGGATTGTGAAATTGAATAACATGATTTATGTAGATTAATTATGTTAATATATACATGTTTTATATATTAGCATGAATATTTTGGGATTGGCATAATGCATTCCATATGCACTAGGGCACCCTAGAATAGTAGGAGTGAGTGCATGACACAAAAATGAAGGAGAAAATGTTTGCGAAGGTTTGGTGGAAGATTTTTGGAGAATTGTGTTGGGAGATTGTCCAAACAATTCAAGTCGGAGGGGCCCGTGAATTGTTTGGAGGGATTTATCCATGGATTCGCCTCATAGAATCAGTCAAATATATTTCAGAGATCTCGGTAGTAAGTTTTCGAGAACAAAAGCTTTTGTTTTGAAAACTGTGATTTTACTCGCATTTGGCTTAGGCATGTGTGAGGGAGTCGGTGAGGACTCGAGACATGGGTTTGGGCATGTAGACATTCAAGTAGGATCATGTATTTGATTGGATGTGTTTTTTGCCATGACATGTGCACTTAGGTGGGAGTAACTTACGTGAAATTATCAACTTCTTGGGCTTTGCTCACCTTGTCGGGATCACTATTTGGTCTGGGGAGTGTACGGAGGACGATGCTCACGACCGCGTTTAGAAAAAGAGGCTGGGTTGTGGCTTTGGTATTCGTTTATAAAACATGTATTAGAAATTGTAAGAAATTTTTAATATATGTTTTGAACTAAAGTGACTTATTATCTTGAACTATTGTATATAATTGATGTATTTTGTGAGTATTGATGCGGGGGCTCAGTGGCCATTATTTCTCATGAACCTTGTGTGATATTATTGGTGTTGGGACGGGTTTGTACCTTGGGTAGAGCTCCCATTACAAGGGGCTGCGATTTTCGTGAGTGGTGTTAGGTTGCAGACATCCTGAGTGATACAACGAGTTGACGGGTTGTCAACGGACCCCCGGGTTTTGGGGCGTCACAACTTGGTATTAGAGCTTAGATAAACGATTACCTAGGGAGCTCGGGTGTGGGTATCCATAAGTATGGTTATGATACCGGTTTTTGCGACGGTATCGAGCTAAAATTAGCGTTACCTTGGGAACTCGGTGGGTGTATCCATATAAGTTTAGTCACGATTCAGCTTCACGTGACTTCAGTATCAGAGCTTAGGTTATAAATACCTAGAGCTTAATGTCGGTTACTAAGTATAGCTTAGTATCGATAAGTTAAGTGTCTGGTACTGAGACTTGATGAGCGCAGGCTAGATCTGCGCATTCCTTGTGCTCGATGATTGTTGTGTGATGTGTGATTTTGTGTGCTTGGTGAATAGCAAGCGGAAAAAGTATTGAACATTAGGGTTTAGTAGCAGAACAGATTGATTGAATTTTTGGGCAAAACCAATTGAATTAAATGAAAAAAAAAATGGGTTGAATTTTTCTATTAGTTACTAATTATGAAGTGGAAAAAATAATAATAATAAATTTTAAATAAATTTATTTGGTTCTACTAGAAAATGAAAAAAAAAAATTTGATGGTTTTCCAATAGTTGGAATGAAGAAAAAAAAAATGTTGCGGGAAGCGTTTTAGACTCTTGCCCATTTTTAATTTTTAGGCCTGAAGCAGTGCCTTAATAAGTGACACGGGCTCTGATGGGTACATGGTCGGCCATGATACAATCGGTTGGGCCGCGATACGTGAGGACTCGACAGACACGGCCAGCTGCTTGTATGGCGGCGGTGCGCGCAGAGACCTTCTTGGGGGTGTGTCCGCGATCCTGATAAATTGGCATTGTGACGGGAAAGCGGCAAGCGTGAAAGTTTGTATCCGCGAGACGGGCGCGACACAATCGGGAAATGCCCGCGGCGTGCCATGTAGGAAGCGCCGCGATGCGGCGAGGAGGCTGCGATATGTGCCGGCGGCAGCGCCGGGCGTGGCGACACGGCGTGTAGCGACCGCGGCTAGTTGAACTAGCGACGAGGCGCGATCGCGTGGCGGTGTGCGTGCGAGGTTAGACGAGGTGGGTGCACTATGCACTCGACTCAGTTTTGACTAAGTGCACTGTTCTGAGTCACTGTTTGGGACATTGTTCATGAACATTGTTCATGAGCACTGTTCATGAGGTTTTCAAAAAAAATATAATAGTAAAATAAAAATTTTTTTAAAATAAAATAAAGTAAAATAAAATAAAATAAAATAATTTTTTTGTTAAATATGATTAATATATGGAATTATTGTCTTACATTACCTATGAATGCATGAACATTGTGTATTAAATAATTTGTTGGTATGTGAATAGTGTCTCGAGACTGTGTTTACACCTTAGAGATGTTGCATCAGTTGTGATAGGGTTGGGCTTAGAGGTTGAGGCCTTGGAAGAGCCCTTGTATGTGAGTTCTCCCCTAGGGATTAGGGTAAGAATAGGGATGATATGTTGTGGTTACGAGTTAGAGATCTCAGAGATTCTACTCACAGTGGACCTGAGGGTCATGGACATGTCAGAGTTCGACGTCATCCTGGGGATGGATTGGCTGACAGCTTACAGAGTCGTCATCGATTATGAGTGTAGGACGGTTCACCTTACGCGGAACGATACTCGTGTTGTATTCGGGGGACAAGCATGATATTTTGCCCGAGATAATTATGCGAGTCAGTGTCATAGACGGTTAAGCGGGTTGGCTAGCGAGCCTTACACAGAGGGCGAGATGAAGGGCCGGACTTAGATCTACCTCGAGTAGTTTGCGATGCGAGGATGTTTTCCGGATAGGCTACGGGGATTGCCTCTATGAGGGTTTGTGAATTCCGGTGTCAAGTTACACCTTTGGTACTTCGCCCATATCATGACTTTCATAGGATGGCACCGAGTTGAGTTGTAGGGCTTCGAGTCCAGTACGAGGCTGCGGACAAGGGTTCGATGGAAGCCAGAGCACTTCACCATGAGCGTTTCGGTTCTGTTGCGAAGGGCGAAGACCCTTGTGCATTGACTATCGGCGATTAAGCGAGTGCGGTCAAGGTGTTTTATTCAGAGACCAGCGATTTGTTTGATCGATTGAGAAAATGCGAGTCTACTCAAGATAGACGCCCGTCGCGGTTACTATCAGAGGGTTAGGGAGGCGGATATCCTAAGGCGTTCGAGGACACGTTATGGGCACTTTAAGTTTCACGGTGATGCCCTTTGGATTATGATCTTAACAACATTCATGGATCTCATGCATAGGGTATTCAGACCCTATCTAGATCAGTTTGTCGTGCTCTTCATGGATGACATTTTGATATACTCCGAGTTAGAGTGGGGCATGGTATCACTTGAGGATTGTTTGTTGTTGAGATTATCGGCTGTGCGCTAAGTTCGGTAAGTCACGATTTTGACTTGCGGGTGAGATTTTGGGACACGTGGTGGTGGCATTAGGCATGTCGGTGGACAGAGATTCAGAATACCAGTGAGTTGGGAGAGGCCTAAGTCAGTCTTTGAGATACGCAGTTTCTTGGGATTGGTTGGGTACTATAGGAGATTCGTTGAGGATTTCTCCAGATTAGCGGCACTTATGACGATATTGACTCGGAAGGAGGTTAAGTTTGATTGGGATGGCCGATGCGAGGAGGAATTCCAGGAGTTGAAGAGGAGGCTTACTACTGCTCCTATCTTGATAGTCCCGGACAAGGGACAAGGGTACACAGTGTATTGTGATGCCTCGAGGACTAGATTGGGATGTGTTTTGATGCAGTCTGAGAGGGTAGTAGCTTATGGTTCCCGTCAGGTTGAAGAATCATGAGCAGAATTACCCCACACACGACATGGAGTTGGCGGCCGTAGTCTTTGCCTTGAAGATTTGGCTCCACTACTTATATGGTGAGGAGTTCGAGGTGTACTTAGACCACAAAAGTCTGAAGTATATTCTCACGTAGCGGGACCTCAATATGAGGCAAGCAGCGGTGGATGATTCCCTAGAGGATTATGACTTCCTTTTGCATTACCACCACAGTAAAGGCAAATGTAATTAACTTCGATGCACCAGTTGGAAGTCACGGGTAGCATTAGCTAGTATGGCTTCCAGAGTGTGGATGCTCGGGCGTGGGACGGTTGGGCTACGATTGTTACCACTGGTAGGCTCGAGTGCGTTAGGGGAGTTTAGTAGCTGTTCTCTGTGAGCATAGCGAGTTTGAGTCCCGGGGCAGACGAGATGAGTGTCCGCCGGGGACCTGGTACGGTCGAAGTCTGGTGGCGAATTTGGATCCCACACGGATGGTAGTCTTTGGTATAGAGGAGCGGGTAGTGGTTTCCCGAGTTGGTGATTTGAGAGGAGATTCTCGGGGGAGTTTCTTGCTCTCGATTTACGATGCATCAAGTGTACGGTATGCGGGATCTTAAATCGCCGGTAATGCTGAAGCGGGATGAAGAGACCGCGTGGGGACTTTGTTTGTGATGTCTCGCGTGTCGGCAAGTTAGGCCTAAGCACGAGCTAGCGGGACTACTTGGCCGTTGGAGGTGGTGCGAGTGGAGAGTGGGAGCACGTCATGATGGATTTTTGTGAACCACTTTGCGCGAACATCGCGGGACATGATGCGGTATAGGTGATAGTGGATTGGCTCGCGAAGTCAGCACATTTTCTAGCTGTGCTGATGACCTTCACATTGGAGAGATTTTACCAGTTGTACATTCGAGAGATAGTTTGGCTACATAGAGTACCAATATCTATAGTGTCGGATAGAGACCCGAGGTTTACTGCGCACTTTTGGAAGAGTTTCCAAGAAAGTGCAGAACTACGGTGACCATGATGCGACTTTCCGCACGGACATATGGTCGGTCGAGAGGACCATACGAGGTGTTAGAGGGATATCTTGTGAGCATGCGTCTAGATCATAAGGGTAGGTTGGAAGAGCATTTGCCTTTAGTGAATTCATAACAACCAGGTTATCAAGCGAGTATAGATGTTACCATATGAGGCATTGTATGGGAGGCCATGCGGATCATGATATGTTGGTGAAATTGGGAGAGAGCTCCATCCTTGGTCTAATCGATTAGAGGCGATTCGTGCCACGGTAGGGTGATCAAATCAACAAAATTTATATCTAATTCCTCCTCTTTGCGTAGCAAGCTACTCTGATTATACTTGATTCTAAGGTCGAACACGAGAATGGGTTTCTTCATTTTCCAATGATTCTGAGTGAAGGCGAAAATGGTGAATTTGGTTTGGATTTTAAGGTGGTGATAGAAACAAGAGTTTACAATGGTGAAATTAAAGAAATAAGGCGAGGTAAAATAAGAAAAATAATAAAAGAGGTCTCACCAAAGTAATATCCTTAAATCTTTTGGCTTGCTATCAGTCATCTCGACAGGATCTTCATTTAGTATAACACCTAACCCAAAATAATTATCCAGTTTGAAAAATGGTATTCAGAACATCGATGGTCCATCTCTTGTGAAAAATGAGTCTCCTTGACTCACATTACAATGGGTAATAAATGATAACTAATGGGCATACTGAGATTTAGTGATAAGCATCAAGTGAGCACTAAAGATTGCAGTGCGACCGTTCAACATGAATCGAAGGGATCTAAACCAGTTAAAAGGAGAACACAGATGGCAATGACTACCTAACTGAAAAACAAGGGACCTCCAGTATCTAGATCCTGCACCCAGTAGCCTTCTGCTTCAAGGAGGAAGGGTTTTAGCCACTCATCCTCCGAGTTATCATCCTCGGAGGGTGTTTGGCTGCCCAAAAAGTGCCAAGAAAATGAGAGAAAAGGGAGAGAAAGTGAGAAAAGCGGGAGAGCTGAAAGCTTCTCCCGTCAATTTTATTGATTGATTGAAAGTTTGTACATACTAAGGCTTATATATGCTCAGAACAAGGGAAAATTACAAAAAAAACAAGATCGGAAGGTATTAGAAGGGATAAAATGGGAAGAAACAAAAAATTGTAACAAAAACATGAAAGCGTCAAAAACAGGTGAACAGTGGCTGCATGAGACATGAACAATGCTCGCATGATGAACAGTGCACGTAGGAAGCATGAACAGTGCTCGCAGGAACCAAATTTCGCAGGTTCCATTTTCTCTGTATTTTCTATTCTTCTTTCCTTCTAGTCTCTAATCTGCAATGCTGAGTTTGACTCGAATTCTTCGTGCTTGGATCGACTTAACAATTTCGGCATAAATGACACCCAGAAACTACAAAATTAGCCCGCAAATCTGCAATCGATTAGAATAGTAGGGACAATGTGCAAATTGGGTTAATCACAGCGATTAGTACAAAGTGCTAAAACTTGAAATAAACGAGGGTTCAAATAGCACTTTTGAGCACTGTGAGAACACCCTCAGAGGTGAGCTTGATATGACGGCGTCTTCTCATGGCTCGATGGCGGAAAGAGCTATGCTGATGCGACATCGACACTGGGATTCGAGGTTGGAGATCATGTCTTCTTGAAGGTGTTGCCTAAGAGAGGAGTTGTCGGAGTTCGTAAACCTGAGAAGCTACTCGCCGTGAGTTTATTGTGCCCGCCGAGATACTCGAGAGGGTAGGCACTGTAGCGTACCTATTAGCTTTACAGCTTAGCATGTCAGGTGTCCACGAGGTATTTCACGTCTCCATGCTCCGGAGGTACACTCCAGATCCAGCTCATGTAGTGGATTGGGGAGAGATTGAGGTTGACATGGATGGGACCTTCGAGGAGGGACCAATGTGCATTATGGATAGCCGGGATTAGGTTTTGCAACGAAAGACCATGAGGCTAGTGAGGGTGCTATGGTCGTGGAGTGGAGGGTGACGTGGAGCGGAGGACACGATGCGGGCCACCTGTCCCCTTCTTGTTTAGGATGAAGGTGCGTGGTTTAGTCGTTTAATACTTAAGTAAACTGGTTACATGCATTGTATAGTGCACATTATGTGCATGTGAGTTTGTAGTGATTGTCGAATTTCGGGACGAAATTCGCTAGAGAGGGGAGAATGTAAAACCCGGGAAAATTCAAATTTTCTGAAAAATGGTAAAATGGTCATTTCAGTAAAAATCCAAAATTTTTCTAGATCTCGGATGACAAAACGGACATTGGAATCGTCTCGCAAAATCTAGCTACCACGTCGAATTCCGAGACAGTCGGAATTTCATGTTTTTGGAGGCACCGGGTGCCGTAAAATGGCTTGTGAGAGATGTGATGTGACAAAAGTCACATACTACATGTACCCATGTGACACATGTTGCATGATTAGAGAGATGATGGAAATGAATGGCTTAGATTAAGCCATGTGTCAAAAGTCACTTAAAAGGGACAAGATGGGAATTAATGAAAAGTTTAATTGGATAAAGACAAAAGAGCAAATAGTTATCTTCTCATTGAGAAGCAAACAAAACACGTGAAAGGAAAAATCGGCAGTAGTTTGGATTTTGAGGTTTTAGAGAGAGAGAGAGTGGCTTCTCTCTAGATTTCCCGCCGTTCGGACCGTCGATTCGCTTTGGGCCAAGAAGTAAAGTTGTTCTACGTTGCGAGGGCTACGGGTGGACACCGATTTTGTGGAGTTCCAACAACTCCAATAGGTAGGGATCTTTTCATACTTGTGTTATTTTTTTGCTAAGAGCCATTTTATGGATAGGAGTTTGATGTTGAGGCACGAAGGAGGTAGGTGATGTGAGATCTCAAAACTTTGAACCAAGTGGAGAAATCTCTAATTGTGTGGCCGTGAACAGTGCCACCCCGAGGGTTTCACTGTTCATGTGAATAGTTATGTGATTTTGGTGTGAATTTTTTTGATGTTGAGTGATTCAAAATGAATTTCTTGTGTTTGTTAATTAGCCCATGCGAGCTAATTTTGGTGTTATGGATTGTGAAATTGAATAACATGATTTGTATAGTTAATTATATTTAATATACATGTTCTATATATTAGCATGAATATTTTGGGATTGGCATAATGCATTTCATATGCGCTGAGACATACTAGAATATTAGGAGTGAGTGCATGACACGAGAAAGTAGAAAGGAAAAATGTTTGTGAAAAGTTTGATGGAAGATTTTTGGTGTGTTGGGAGGTTGTCCGACAATTCCGTCGGAGCCCATGAATTGTTTCGGAGGGTTATCCAACATATTCGCCTCGGAGAGTAGTCCAATATATTCTAGGAATCTCGGTAGTAAGTTTTTCGAGAACAGCTTTGTTTTGAAAGCTGTGATTTTACTAACATTTGGCTTAGGCATGTGAGGTGAGTGAGGACTTGAGACATGGGTTTAGGCATGTAGACATTCAAGTATGATCATGTATTTGCTTTGGATGTGTTTATTTGTCATGACATATTGCACTTAGGTGGGAGTATGCGTAGGAAATTATCCTCTTGGGCACCTGCATGCAGTCGGATCACTATTTCAGGTACAGGGAGTGTACAGAAGGATGACGCTCACTAGAGACCACGTTTTAGAAGAAAGTCGGGTTGTGGGTTTGGTATTCGTTGTAAAACATGTATTAGAAATTGTAAATTTTAATATATGTTTGAACTAAGAGTGACTTATTAACTCTTGAACTATTGTATATAGTTGATGTATTTTGTGAGTATTGATGCAGGGGCCCAAGTGGCCATTATTTTACTCGCATATGGACCATGTGTGGTCATTGTTAATTGTTGGGACAGGTTTTGTACCTTGGGTAGAGCTCCCGTACAAAGGGCCTGCACGATTTTCATGAGTGGTGTCGGGTTGCAGGCCCTCCACAAGTGTCAGCGGGTTGGCCAGTTTGTCGGCGAACCCGGAGTTTCTGGCATCTGGCCCATTTTTTTCATACTTTAAATCATACACAACAAAAAAATTTATTTTATTTTATTTATTTTATTTATTTATTTATTTTGAAAACCCCGTGAACAGTGTTCATGAACAGTGATCCAAACAGTGACTATAAATAGTGCACTGAGTCAAAACTGAGTTGGGTGCATAGTGCGCTGCACACGAAGGCGGCTGCGTGTGCGCCGCCCGGGCGCCCAGCGCGCCGGCTCATTTGGCGTGAAATGGCGCCCAGCGGCCCGCCGTGTCGTGGCCCCCTGCTGGCGTGTCGCGGCGGCGCTTCTGTAGATGTCGGCGCAGCGGGCACTAGCCGTGTCGTGCGTTGTGCCGCGCACCATGTCGCGACACACAACTGTATCGCGATCTGAGAGGCCCACGTCTGCTTCGTCATGTCGCGGCGCTCGGTAGCCGTGTCGCTGGCGTGGCGACTAATATCGCATCCAGCCATCATCTTTGTGTCATGACACAAGGCTAGCCCCACTGTCATGATCAAAATTTTTGTATCGCGGCGCCAGCGTGGCAGGCCTGGCGCGAGCAGCACCGTGCGTGGCGGCCGTGTTGCGGCTCGTTGTTGGCGATTAGCCGGCGGCATTCTTTGCGCGCCACGTGTCGTGGCGCTCTTTGGCCGTGTCCGCGCTCCACGGCCATGCGCTGTGCCTCTTGTGTCACGATACAATCGACATATCGTGACCTGGCACCAAATGAAGCGGTAGCTTATCTGGCTCCCCACACTTTTTTCCATTCATTTTTTTTTCATTTGTTCTACTCACTACAAGATCAAAAAAAATAAAAATTTTGTTTTTTCATATCTTCAGTAGAACCAAAAATATTTATTATTATTTATTTTTCTTTTTTTCCTGTTTTACACTCTATAAAACCCCAAAAAAAAATTCTCAACATTTTTTAATTACATCCCGAGTAGTCTCTTTGTTACTTTAAAATTCGGTATCTGAAACTGACTACTATTTATACAACTCAAAAATTTTAAGAGTTAAATTTTAGCCCTTTTTATTGTGAAAAAACTTGAATAATTTTCCAGAATTCCATAACACACTTACATTTTATGTTCAAAAGCGAAACAACTAAATATCAATATATATATATATATATATATATATATATATATATATATATATATATATATATATATATATATATATATATATATATATATATATATATAATTTATTCTAGACCATTCTGCAAAATTCCTCGACATTTAGAGGTTATGTTTCTCAACCTAGTATTCAACACTTTCTCCTATCTTTGCTCACCAAGCATACAAATCTGCAACACATACAACACACTTAATTCATCGAATGCCTGGCCGGATGCATGATCTAACCCGTTTCCCATCGAGCCCTAGGTATTCATTTTTAGGCTCACGATGCAAGCTGTGGCTTAGTATCGAACAATACTTATAAACACACTTGCAGGGCTCCAAGGGTGTCGTTTGCCTTAGCTGATGCCAGAGGATTGTGGCCCCCGAATTAGGGGGTGCGGTAATGACGAATCAACCGCGGAATACTTGTGTCTCCTTATCATTAGACCCATACATGATAAAAATGGCCTTTGGCCCATACATCAATATTCACCAAAATCCCAACCAACTATATTACAATAGTTCAAGAGTTGATTACATCACTCTTAATACAACATACATCAAAATTTAGAATTCTAATACATGTTTTACAAAATAAATACCAAAGCCACATGTCGGCTTTCTTCTCAAGCGGCCTCTAATGAGCGTCGTCTTCGAACCTCCACATTACGAAATAATGATCCTCGACGGGGTGGTGATACTTGATAGTGATAATTTTCTACATGGGTTACTCCCCACCTAAGTGCACAAGTAATGGCAACCAAACACACTCAAGCAAATACATGATCCTACTTGAATGTCTACATGATATGGATGAGAATGCGACTCACCCTTTCCCATTTCTCGAGCCCTCACAGACTCCCTCACACATGCATGAGCCTAATGCGAGAAAAACATCGTTTTCAAAACAAAATATTTTATCTTTAGAAACATCATCTAGGAAGTTTATTAAATATATTCAGACTACCATTAGAGCAAAATTTTGAATAACTCTCGAAGCGATTAATGGGCTCCTCAGCGTGAATTGTTGGACAAATCTCTAACCCTATTCTCAGGAAAATCTTCCATTGGAATTCCTTTCACAACCATTTTTCCTTTTTATTTTCTTTCATGTCATGCACTGCACCTATCATTCTAGGGTGCCCTGGGGTGCATATAAGAAATGCATTATGTCATTTCAAACAATTCATGCTAATATATTTTACATACATATTAACAAATTAACTCACATACATCATATGTTAATTCATAGCAACTAACATCAAGAATTAAGCTCACATGGGATGTAAACAAAATTCCAACTGATTCATTTTGAATCACCGAAGCAACACAAAATCACACAAATCATGAGCAATTAAACCCTAGGTCTCGACACTGTTCACGACCACACTAGGGATTTTCTTCACTCGGTCCAAATATTTTGAGACCAAAAACACGGCCATCTAGGCCTTAACAAATCCCCATCCATTAAAATGTCTCTTAGCCAAAAAGTAAACCAAGTAGGAGAAGACCCCTACCTCTTGGAGTTGTCGAAACTCCACAAAACCGGTGTCCATGCAGAGCCTTTTGCAGCGTAGATCAACTTTGCTTCTTAGCCCAGCGAGCCAGACGGTCCGGCGAAGTCAGAAGTTGCACTTTCTCATTGGCCCCAGTTCTCCCCGTCATTACGTTTTGCAAATTGGAGAAAATGAAGTTGCTTTATGTTTTTATTCTTTTCACTTAATTCCCATTTTCTCCTTTAGTTTTGACTTTTAAAGGCTTTTTGACACTTGGCTTAATCTAAGCCATCCATCTCCATCCTCTCACTAATCATGCAACATGTGTCACATGGGTATATGCCGGCCTACTTTGCAATCATGGCCTCGTCTAAGCGTTGTCCAACGGAGTAGATCCTGCACCTGAAATGGTTGTCCCATAAAGGGTGAGCCATGCCTAGTAAAGAATACCTCCTCTGAGTACTCCCCGCTAAGTGCCGTGTCCACTCACCATTTCATAATCACATTCCAACATATGGAATCCTACATGCCATGCCATGAAGAATGAGATCTGACTCGTCATGTACCATGGTCAGAGTCCTCAGATTCCCTCACACAACGCCTAAGCCCATGTGTGGCTTAGTCATTCTAGATGATATCGATGATCATTTTAAAAAAAATTCATTTGTTTATAAACCAAAATATTTTAGATGATACATCACAATGATCATTTTATATTCAAAAATCCATACTTACACTTTGTGGTGTGATTTTGGTGCCTCATTGTCGGCTCCGCAAACCCATACACTTTTACGGCCTTTCTGTAACACCTCGAATTAGACCCTAGTAGGTTTATTGCAATTTTGTAGTATAAGAAAAGTAAAATTGTATTTTTCGGAAACTGAAGTACTAAGGATAAATTGGTATTTTTCTAATTAAGGACCCAAGTGACATAAGATGAAAAGATTATATGATAAAGTGGAAATATGATAAGTTAGATTTGCAAATAGATTGAAAAGAAAGGACCAAATGGAAAAAAATGGTAAGTTAGGCCAAAATGGGTTAAGGCCAAACAAGGTCTTAGAATATCTCATTTTTTGGCTTTGAAGGTTAGGGCTTTACGGTGGAGAAAGAGAGAAGGGAAGAAGAGAAGAAGAAGAAAGAACAAGGAAGAAGAGAAGAAGAAGAAAATCCAAGTTTGGAACTTTGGTTTGGAACATCTCTTTTGTTTGGAACTCTTGTATAAGTTAGTATGGAATCTATCTATGGATTTGTTGGTTAGGAAACCACCTTAACTCTTCCTTTGTCTATGTTTGGGTTAGGAACACCCTAACTCTTCAATACATGTGTATTTTGGTTGGTTTAAGTCAGCTTTGAGGTTGGTTTTGAGTTGGTTTAGTTTTACTTGAAGATACTTCTAAAAAGTGAATGGCCGTAACCTAATTACTACGAATCAGTGAGTACCAAGATCAGTTGACTACCGACATACTCGCTTGTTTAGCCTAGAAGAGGGTGAGATCGTACCAAAGCCGCTTAGTCCAGAGGGCATTGAGGTCCAGATCAAAGTCGAAAACAACATCTGTGGCGGATTTGAAGGCCCAATAATGTTAAGCACCTTACATTCCAAAGAGACGTTTAAGGTCCAGAGGAGGTTAAGTACCAGTATTGAAAAGTTGAGTATCGGTACTATAACCCTGTTTCTATCAAGTTCTTCCGTTAATTTAGAATGAAAGGGGTCAGTACATGTATAAAAGTCATAAATTTGCTTCACCGGCACTCGGACGCTGGGCAAACATTGTTTCGCCTCATTTCCACGGGATTGAATGATATAACGGAAGGTTCTAAAACACATAATCGTATGCCCGTTGCTTAAGACCTAATAGTGAATGAATAGGCATCTCCTGTCTGCTTCAGAAACCCCACATACTACTACATTTCTATACGGGCGCATCTTGTCTGCTTCGACACTCCCCGCTAGTGCAAGTTCATTACTTCGCACGCGAGCAAGACGTTCTTATCGGCAGGTTTTCTATACTTTGTTAGTGCTATGGCACTTCCTCAAGACGTGGGCTGTGCACGTCCCTCGTTAAGTATTGTATTGTAACCTTCTGGGTACCCATTGTGCTCACATTCCTCCTATTCATTGTGCCAATGGGTTCATGCAAAGTGCATACTTATATGTTTTCATCTAAATAATACATGACATATGCAAACATTTATATGATAAGAATATTAAATGAAAAAAATAATAAAGACATAAGAAATTTTAGTTTAGTTCAGAACGTAACTACCGGTACCCCATCGACAAGATCTCTATTCTCGAACTCCCATGGAGGTAAGGAAATTTCATTATAAGAATTATGTTATATGCATCCCGATCAGGACCACCCAAGTGGTCATATCAAGTATCTCTGTTCACTAAGCTATAAGATTAAGACGGTATTTCCATCTCGCGGTAGGTACCGAAAAGGACATCCATTTCAAACATCTCAGTGTCAACATGTAGTAATAGAGCTCCACCGATGTATGTTTCTTATTTTGGTTTATAATGTAACAAAGTTTTTGTATAGTGGAATTTATGGCACAAGCAAGTAAATGGGACTCAAGCATGTATATGTACAGGACATTTTAAACACCAATACGGTGGTAGTTTTACAAGTTATATTATGATAAATGGATTTGTATATTGAAATGGGCCCACCAAGGTCAAAAACTCATTAAAGGAGTCCCAAGCACTACGCCGCGCTCCTTTATCTTCGCCTCAGTAGGGTAGGACGACACTTTCACCGCCTGGGACTATGTCCGAGACCATACTAGCGGTGCCTTCACCTCGCCATAGGAGGATCTATCCTTCTTGTTGATACCGCACATGGTATTTTCTTTAACACACCATTTTAATCAATCGTGGAGACTCTTTTGAACTGTCCCACATTTTACTGCCAGTTTTCCACCTAATCAAACACCAAACACAGTGTTGATTTACCAATCATGCATTCACACTCGTTTAATGCGATGTCCCCATGCATATGCAATGCAATATGCCATTGCATGTTATATCATGTCACATGATACAATATGCTGAAGGGTTATACATTTACATACCATATTTTATAATTTCAAGATCATGGATAACTATATATCAACCTATATAATTTGTATATCCATCTATGTCAATATATCTAAACACGCGATATATCAAATATAACCAAAGCGCACATAGTCCAAAGATGTCACAACTAACAAATTCCATACACAACTTGTAAAATATGCTACAACAAGGCCACAAACTGTCACAACCTACTCGAATTGTTTAAAAACCGGTCTACACAACAGGCCATTACTACAGACATGTGGCTCAGAGAATCCAAGCCACAAACAAATGGAAGATGAACTTCTTAAAGGGTATGAAACGCCCAATAGATTTGAGTACCAAATGCCATTCACTCGGCAAGGTTACAGATCTCCCAGGACTCAAAGATCTTTCATAGAAGCCAAGAACGCGACCAGAAAGCCATAGGTGACTGGCAAAGCTCGGGTGTCGCCCAAAGCGGAGCCACCACATTTCATAAACGCGAAAATCCAAATAAAGCAAAGCTCGTACAATGATCAGGCATGAACAACATAATTCAAGATATCATGCCAAAGATGGTAACACTCTAAACTAAACAATAAATAAAAAACAGGACTTCCAGTGTTTCATACCTCATCTGATGAGCAACGATGTTCATATCGTGAACTTGCAGTTTCGAGTATAAACCCACATGATCAAAATCATCGGATTTATGATCCAAAGATCAGCCCCAACTGATCTCCAAAACTCAACTCCTAAGGTTGGGATTAAACTATAAGGCCATTGATGGCCCTTAAGTTAGCGAACCACAGAGAAACCTCAGGTATCCCTTTAGAGAGTGAACGAACCTTACCTCGTCCGCCGAATCTCACCGCTCGACTACTGAGACTCGCCTGGATCTGGATCTTCCTTTCCTATTCTTTTCCTTTCTTCCTCCCTTTCTTTCCTTCTTTCCTTTTTCTTTCTCTTTCTCGCACCGAACTGATTTTGGGTTTAGGTGGTGTGACTCTCATTCCATCAACTTGACACCTGGCACATGTTATGCCATGTGTCTCTCACACCACACCACCTCTCATGACAGATACAGACACTTGGCTTATGTGCCATGTTTGTGCCACATGGCACGTATTCTCATGCCACGTGTCCCCATGGGAGCTTCTCTGTCCATATTTTCATGAAATACGGAAATTCACCATTACTTTAACTCGATGAATTTGTTCGACAACTGGGGACTAACCTCAACTGATCCGCTTTGTCATCCCAAACGAGAAATTTTAGGTTTTCAACCCGTACCATAGCAATGATTCACTATTTCTATCTTTGATACAGTACTTTTCAAATTACCCGAGCCACACCCTTCCTTCCTTTCCGTTTTTTCTCCTCTCAAGGAATTCAATCACCTTTTCTTTTTGATAGAATTCTTCCTTCCCACCAAACTCATTTCCACTCAATTCTATTTATTTCACTTACCATGAATTTGACACATGGCTAAGCTTTATATGTCAAGGTCACCACATGGCAAGTGCTTCCATGCCATTTGTTTTCAAGTGTCCTCCAAGACTTTAAGGTTATGTGTCATGGCATGCCTTCATGCCATGTGTCACATAACACCATTGTCTCTAAAACAAGAAATTCTCGCCTGCCGAATTGATTTGCAAAAATCGTCAGTAACTAGATTTTGCAAGACTAATTTAATGGTGACGCTCCATTTCGTCATCCAGAGCTAGAAAGATTTCAAGTTTGCAAATCCGTACCAGGAATCACCCGCCAATCGTTTTGAAAATTTTTAAAATTTACCCAGGTTTTCACAAATTTTGCCCGTCTAAATCCCCCACACATAAATAAAACGTCGCAACTAGACAACGGAAAAACAAATATGGCAACAAGACGAAAAAAAACCAAACATCACAACAAGACAACGAAAAACTAAACGTCACAACAAGACTATGACGTAGAACCAAACGCTACAATAAGATGACAAAATTATGAAAAACATAATAAAACTTAGATCTATGTGGAATAACCACTTTATTACAAAATAGTTTGATAGAAAAGCAGTATAGCAAGTTAGCTTTAATGAGAATGACAAAAATCACCCCTCCTTTTGCTTAAAAGATAAGGGCTAGAAAAGAACATTGAGAGAAAATGAGGTTAAGAGAATTATAATTTTAAAATATTTATTAATACCTTGTATCATTTCTTAAGGTACTTTTCACAGTTTGCAAGTTCGAATTTTCAATCCACTGACTGCCATGTTCAATAAGAACTTTGTTCACATTTCCATGTGAATACATTTTAGCAATCATAAATGATGCAGACAAATTAAAACTCATGTACATAAAATTAGTTAGGTACACAATGAATTACATATATATTATGAAAAGATTAAATGATAAAAAGATGAAGCTTTGATCTAAAACAAAATACTAGGAGAGAGAAAGATTCTTAAGAAATGATATAAAAGTATATATGATAATTATAAATATCTATTATTATTTTTATATAATTTTAAAAAGTATTTACAATATTTTTATTAAATTTGATCAATTTTTAACCCATCAACATGATTGTCACGTTGAGTAAAGATAATGTCCACATTTCAGCATGGTGTACATTTGTAGCTGCAAATTAGACGTAGAAATCATGTACATGAAAGTTAGATAAACAATGAATGCATTATTATGTGAAGATACTAGATCGCATCTCCTCGTCTTTTACCAAACCACACTCCCACCAGACATATATATCATCTCTGCCATATCTAATTTAACGTATATGACCAGAAAAATTAATTCCAATTGAACACCACAAGTCTTTTTTTTTTTAAGAAGAATACTCTTTCTATTCATTAAAACTAGTAATAATTCTATTGAAACACGGAATCAAATTCGCTAAAAATCATATAAAGAATGAAATAATATCCAAGTTACGCTTAACGAATCAAATCAAGCGTGATACATTTGATAGTAATCAGAATGACTAAATTACCTAGACTCGCGAGACATATATTATGTAACTATGATTTGATTTCTTTGTCTCAATTAATCGATTATGTTTTAACATTGATGGTCTCACACAGCAAAATGTCGCAACAAGACGATTACAAACCATACACTGCAACAAACGATAATGAAAAAAAAAAAAAAAAACAAATTAAATCCATATTTCAGTGGGAAAACCACTTATTGAGAAAATTATAGAAAAGAGGTGGTGTAAAGGTGATTCTGAGTCAAGAATAACAATAAAGGCACCTCCCATTTCTTAAAGAAATGGGAAGAGAAAATGAGGCTAAGGTTAACCAAAACTCTTGGTTCTCATTCTAAAAAAACATTAAGTCTATGTGTGGTTCCTCGAAAATCTAAGAGAAAATACAAAGAAAATAATAAGAAGAAAAAGTATAAGAAATAAAGGTAATGAAAATAAAATAAAAGTTAAATCTTAGTTTATTATTTTATTTGTTATTTTAAATCAATTTTATTTATTTAAACTCATCTATGATAAAGATTAAATAATTAAGAATAACAAATAAATTTCAATAAGAAATACTTTATTTAATTCTTCTTTAGATTTTCATTGACAACAAACATGAAAAACAATTTCCTAAGGGGGTTTCGGAAAAGCAAGGGAAAGATAATTGAAAGGAAAATGGAAGGAAAGAAAAGGTAAAATGAATATAAAATTTTCTCGTAAAATAAAAATTCAATCTACTGTAAAATTTAATTGTTGTTGTAACTATACTTTCTCCCGTCTATATCAATTTTGCTATAAGATTTATAACGGATAGTAAAGTCATCCTGGCAGGATGACCATATTTGTAGATACTTAATTTATGAAGAGATTTCACCAAGTCATGAGAACCTAATTTCATTTGGTCCTGTCTTATGCACTCACTCAAGATTTATACGAGTTGCAAAGTCATCCCATGGATGAGACCTTATTCACACACTAAGTGTCATGAACCACTTAATTTTACTATCCCATCTATGGGGAAGGTAATGAACCTTCGTTATGATAAGACATGATCGGAATGTCTAACGGCTTCACTCTTATTCACACCCTATGAAATAGAATTAATCTCGCATTTTTTGCTATAATGCATTTTCCACTTAAAAGGCAAGACTGTTTTTTTTATTTTGAAAACCATTTTAGAAAACGGCTTGTTATTACTTAATTTTGTTTTATTTTAAAAGGAAAACAAAATAAAGAAAAAGAAAAACCCCAAATGTAACTCCCGATAAAAAAATGGGTATAGGAAAACCGAGTCCAACTAAGGTCTTGTTACCTATCGGGAAGGTACTGCAGCAGTCGTGGAAAATTCCTCTAAGTTCCTAAAGCCAAGGTCTCTACTAATCAAATTATGAAAAGTGTGTCAATCAATCAATTAATTACAAATACCACACACAATAAATCATGAATTTAGTAAATAAAGAACTCAAATTAAATAAAGGAAGAAATAAATCTTGATGAAGAAACAGCTTATCAATAGAAAATAATGTTTGTTCGATTCACAACGAGCCTCCCAAAAGTCTACCCTTAATCGACTTTAATCTTGCCATCGGATAATGATATTAGTATAATAAATTTATTATTATTATTATTATTATTATTATTATTATTATTATTATTATTATTATTATTATTATATGCATTTTTTTTTTATTTTTCTTTTTTGAAAAGAAAATCATTCTTATTGATCTCGCACTAACAATAAGCACTGATAAATACATAACAAGACCCGAATCTCAAAACTCCTCCTATAAGATCCTCCTGTGTCCTGCTTATGTAGTGAAGTCCCACTGCACAAAACCATAGGGGAATGCACAATGGAACCCCACCTAAGAAAGAAGAACACATGCAAGCATCACAATACCTCCTCAATTAGGCAGAAAATCCACGACCGGTCCTATCCAAATGTCGTAGGTCATAACCACATCATACACACAAGACCCATGGTTCAATACTAATATCGAGCATCTCTAAGAGTATTTCATGAATTTAGGTTACAAAATGAAAATAAATAGGTCCAACAAAACAAAGACAGATGGATTGGGGTAGAGTACTGCAACTGTCGCAGAAGATCTGCTGAATCAAGGCCAGGTAGGCCCTACACAACTTTCTCCCTCCTGACCTAGGGAACAAAAATATTAAACAAACGTGAGAATCAGAATTCAAGAGTGGCATAATTTATATGGAAAATAATTTTTTTATTAAAATTTCTTCTCTCAAGACCACGTCTGCACTCTTTAACTCCCGCTAGCAAACATCACAAAACCCAACTTTTACCAAAGCCCAACAATAAGGAAAAAGTCATGCTCAAAATTTAACCGACATCATTTTCGTAAGAACTCAAACCCTAATCTATTTCTCTATACACAACATACAATATATAAAATATATGTAACCATTATGTCGTAGAAAATAACCGCGAAAATAACCATAACCATAAATATTGAAATGCTTATGCTTTAATCGAGATCAATGCGTCAGCACCATACCCAGTCATAAACCGCTTCTGCAAACCCGACCTCACGGATCGCGTGGCGAAACCACCGTCGGTAAACCCCGAATTCCCACACCATGGAATTTAATGGCAACCGCCAAGGTTGGATGGAACCGTCATCCTCACCACATCGGTGGCAAACCACTTGCCTGGCGAACCCTCGACTCGCCAACCGCGGGGAAACACAAACTAAACCGTTGCAAACGACTCACGGCACATCTAAGGCAAACCACCGCCTGCAAACCCGACCTCACCCGGGAATTAATATGGTATATATAACGCTTTTCCCACTACAAGTACTTTTCCAACGATACCGTATCAGCAATCATTTCACAAGATCTCAAAATCTCTTTCTTAAACAATAAGCCTCAAAGTGGTTTAAAACCTCAATCCACATACAACACCCAACATATTTGGTGACTCATATCTAGAACTCGCAAAACTTCCAAATCTAAAATGTTGACAAAATTCACATGAAATGATAACTTTGTTTATATAAAGATTCGATACTTTCTACATTTATATGCAACCAACCATTTGATCAAACAAGATATACGTAAAATTATTTAATCACAACAGATATATCAACATAATACTCCCAAATCATTTAAAAACATATAAACTACTCACACTCATGACCCACTGCCCCCCCCCCTCCTTCAGACTGCCTCCCCGGTTCCCGTGAGTGCCTGTAATATAAATAAAACACCACTTAGGCTCCAATAACTGAACTTAACAACATTAGGATGCCCCATACCTAGAATAACTTTTAGAACTATGAAACCATCCAAATCGACTTGACAGTCCAATTACACACAGCCTGTAGCTCAGATCAAATTGGGCTCACCGAGCTAATTTCCGGAATTGAACCATCCATTGACTCATAAAAAAATATCCAATTTCACTAATCCAACTTTCAATTTTTCCAAACTTGAATTCATTCGTACTCTATTTCAAATCTAAACTTCTAATTACACGAAACAACCTAAAAATGGAAAAACCAACCAAACGACGCCCAAAATTTGGCAAACCACATATCAATGGAAAGCCCAAGAGATTCAGAACCATTGAACATATTTTTGGTCCAATACTGCCAGGGTGGCCGGAAAATCGATCCAACAATACCAACTTTGTTTTTGTTGCAACTTTCAAACAGAGAACAAAATTTAATGAGATGAGTTCAGAGGTCAAAATGGAAAGGAGGTATAGTTACTGAAATGGCCTCGAAGCGAATAAAATTAATAGCCTCCAGACTCCACGGCGCCGCTGCCGCTTCACGCTCGATCCGCGCCGCCCGGCCGCGGCTTACTGCGGAAATTTCACTTTCGCATGATTTGCCTCGATAAACCTCCTCCACTCTGTCCATAAGAAGATGGGGCTTGAAATGGGGCCTTATGAAACTTGAACGAAGCCTACAAATGGGTCAAACACCCGCCTTTGGTGCTCACAAAGCCTGGGGGAGTTTTCTGGGTGGTTTTTGAGTCAAAAGAGTACTGGGATGTGGTTCCTGCACGCAAAGCCATGTATATACAGTACTTAGGGTCGCTTCAAGTAAAACATCAAGATACTGACAATCGCTAAAACACTTTAACTTACCGGGGTCATAACTTTTGTATCCGTAGTGCTCTGATTTATCGTTAACCAGGCTTTAACTTCCGTGACGACGAGGCTTCACGAAGTGGTGTCTTTAGCCAACCCAAAATTGTTCATCCTTTTGAAAATCAACTTTGGTCCACACACTAAGTGTTGTTCAAACCTAGTCAAATCGTCAAACTTAGTCAACTTGGTCAAACGTATATAACTTGTATTATTTGGTAGTCGGGTCAGTCATAGTTACATATATCGACCGCTTAAAATCATAGCTGATACACACCCGGTGCACATGCAAATTACCCGTATCTCGAGCGTCACGTCGACCCATGATCAGTCATGATATTGACGGTACTTATAATTTGATTTTGCCTACCAATCACCCACACATAAATAAAATGTCGCGAACGACAACTAAAAAACAACATTGCGCTAAGACGATTAAAACCAATCGCCAACAAGACATTGCACGGAACAACCTAACGCCGCAGAAGATGGATGGACGTGAAAAACCAAACGCTACAACAAGATGACAAAATTACTAAAACAAAATAAACTCAGATTCATGAATAACCACTTTTGATTACAAAACAGTTTGATATAGCGATTATAAACTGTTATTTTAATGAGAATGACAAAAATCACCACCTATGCTTAATAAAGATAAGTGGCTAGAAAAGAACGTTGAGAGAAAGAGGGTTAAGAGAATTTATAATTTTCAAATATTTATTAATGCCTTTGTATCGTTTAAAGTACTAATAGTTTCACAAGTTTTAATCAATTTTCAATCCATGAATATGATTGTTATATGTCTAATAAGAACTTTTTGTTCACATTCCATTGAATTACATTATATAAATCATAAATGGATGTGACAAATTAAAAGTCATATATAAAATTAGTTAGGTACACAATGAATGTACATATATTAGGAAAGATTAAATGGATAAAATGGATTGAATTCCGACTAAATAAAATAATTAGAGAGAAAATTTTAAGTAATGATATAAATAGTATATGTTTTTAGAAGTATATATATAGATATATAATTATAAATATCTATTATTATTTTTTATATAATTTTTAAAATTACATAATATTTTTATTTAATTTTTTGACTTCAATTTTAACCCATCAACATGTCACTTAGTAAAGATGTCGTCTCTATTTCAACAAGGGGGAGTACATTTTAGAAATAAGTACAAATTGCATAATTAGTGACAACTCGTAAATCATACATGAAAGTTAGTAAACAATGAATATATACAGGGGAATTATGTTTTCATCTATTAATATGTAAATATTATAAAAATTAGAAGGAAGAATACAAATTGTATTTATCGACACGTCACTCAAAAGCAATTGCTATTTGGTAACAAAAATCATGATTGCAAAAAAGTTACCCCAAACTACCCCTATAACCAGTTTTCCTTACAGTAAAATGAGTAAAAAATAAATTTGAAGAATTATTTTCTTCTTCATCTTTAGTCGCTTGATCGACGCCCTAGCAAGTTTTTCTCCTTCTTCCTCTTGTTTTATAGCCAATTTTTGTTCTTCGTCCTCCTGTTCGAGTTCTCTTGAAGCATCACTTTAACCATCTTCTTCTTTTCCCCTGATCACGACGTTATTACACGATCCTCGCTCCCTCCTAATAACCAAAATATACTAGGGTACTATCCAAACATATTCGGGGTACTACCTAGTACCATAACTTATTTGAAAAATACCATAATTATAAGATTCTCCGGTATAATTCAAAGTTAAAACTATGTCATAGCATGTACACAAGTTCTGAGATCCACTTAATGGACATTCTATAGAATATCTTATTCTATAAACATGTTAACTAACATGCATTCAAACAGACACAATTACATTCAAATGACACTAGTAAAACATATACAACTGAGCGATAAGGTCCCATAATGTCCATATATCCATGAACCGAACCCTTACAACATCCGTTTACAAGCCCAAATTCAAGTTTCGATGAGGACAGAGTTCTTTATCTATGATTTAAGGTGAAAAATGTCCTTATCCAATGATATTTCATTTGTCTCCTAAATAGAAAAGAAAAATAAATTAACCTTACAATAACAACCAAAGAATTATATTAGCAATAGAAACTGCAGCTAATTCAGACTGATATGTTAAAAAATAGCATGGGTAAAACATACCGCATCCACGGTGATGGTTAAAACTAGTCTCATTCAATACTCCATGAATTTGATGATAATATTCCTGATAATATATCTATAAATAAAGGTTCAATATGTTTTCGCATTAAATAAAAGCACATTTTGTAAAGGATGGATGAGGGTAGATATTTTACCCATTATTGCTTTGTACATTAGGGCAGACGTGATCAAATTTAGTAAAACACACTTTAAATTTTACTTTAAGCTCACACAACGCCTAGAGCAATGAAGAAGGTAGTGAATCCTGGTACGCTATTCATAAACATGAGGATGATACATTCAAACACGTTTCGGGATCGCTAGTAATGTTTAGGATGTGGAGCTGCCAAAGTTCACATCACATACCTAGTAGGATATAAATTACTACAATGTTATGCAATCATTAGAGTACCAAATTGTGTTCAATAATAGATATACTGAAAATAACACATGGGTAGGATGGTTGGTATACCTTATCACACTTTTTTAGACTCATTCATGATATTTAGTTCATAAAGATTTTGATCCTATCATTTATTTCACTCCTTTTGGCATTTGTGTCTAATTTGGTCAGTGCAAATTCAATTATAATAAGAGGGCTAAGTATGAAAAGATACCTTATCGCATAAGCCTCTGAACTTTATCCCCATACAATGAATAAAGTCAACTAAGCATTATTATGGCCGTGAAATGTGGATTAAATAAGGGTAATGGCGCTTGCGATCCTCGGGTCTTCGACGAAAAGACACGCATACCATGTCAATAACCTATGAAAATAATCCATACACATGCTTCGATTTTTTTTATGAAAAACATAAACTCGCTTTTCTTGAAATACATATTTATGCACAAAGTCACATTACCATACATTGTCGACCAATCGCTTTTCCTATGGCTTTTCATCTCCCCCTGTGTTATGTGGAACCTAAACATGGAGACTAGTATCTCACTGTGAAATTAAAAATAAAAAATTGTTCATGACAAAATAAAAATAAGTTTAAAAAGAATTACAATATACAATCTATGACCCCAAATACCTCTCAATGCCATTTACATCAAACGGGTGAATGGGCCATTAATCTTTATTTTGTAATCTTCGAATCGCTTGCACACCCTCGAACAAATGACGATTGTATTTCCTTGAGTGGTTCTCTTGACCAGCCTTTTTGGTTTGTGCCACTCATTTTTCAATTTTCTAGGCTTTTTTTTTTTTTTAAGAGGAAGTCATGTCAGCAACATGTGTGGACGTGGATGGCAAAACAAAGACATGCCCAGCCAATTGATGTGGTGAACCCTTCATACGACAGCACCTGTATATTCAACCCCTTTGATCACAGGATGTAGGGACTCATCGAGCAGGTGTCATTGCATCCTCTGGCTTTTTGTTTCCTTCTGGTGGTGTAATGTTCACAAGTTTCATATACATCGTGATGTCTTCAATGCGTTTAAGTCATTTTTAGCCACTCGGCCATCTCTTTAGCATTCCAGCTACATTCCTCTCTAAAATGGCCTAATGGAAAATACAAGCGTGGTCATTACATACTTAAATTCCAGATTTAAGTATTATAACAAAGCTCATGTTAGAAAAATCTTACCTTACTATATGTTTCACTACAATTTACTCCATTAGAAGCTGAATCACCTATTTCATCTATCTTTCTCTGAAGATTGAGTTTAATGATTTGGTAATTTGAGCATGGTACTACCTCCTTAAATCACATTAATCACATCAACATACAAATAAATTTTAAATATCCAAAATATAAAAGAAAAACTTGTATATTCAAAACAAATGGATTCATCTCTGAATTAACTAATTCATAACAACCAAAATTTTTATTTAGCTACTAATTTGTTGTTTTACCTGCTTGTCAGTACAAACCAAGCACCATGGTACTCAAGGCTTCAACTTTTACGGTGTAGGTACGCCTACCACATAGAAGATATGAGTGATAGTATGTTTAAGTCATTATATAATACGATTAATGAAGAACCCGATTTTATTGTGACGAATGATATAATGAATCAACTTCCAACTTTACCTGCAAGAATAATAGACATCGCCAAGCATTACATTCCTTCGTTTGTTGCCTCCTCGCCCTCTCTCTCTCCTCTCTCCCCCTCTTCCTCTCCTCCTCCTTCTCCGCCCCCTCCTTCTGAATCTCCTGAATGCCATCTTCCAAGAAGGTCATATGAGTTTTCCCTAATTTTTAGGATCTGAGACATCAATGTCCCAGCAAGTGAATCCACGTGGCCATGCATCTCCTCCTGCCATTATTGGGTGCCAAACATTTTTGCACATGAATATGAGGAAAATTTTTGTAAATCTTTCACCAATTGTGTAATGAATCTAGTCGGTATCTCCAAAATATCACATGCTATATTCGCTCTTCACGACCCGCCTCATGAACGGAGACGAGGTCGCACATGTGATTCCCATGGTAAATTTCAGAAGACTCACACGTAACGCCTAGAATAGCTAAGCTTCATACATTCTGATAAGGTATGAAACACTCATGATGTGGTGATTGACCACAGTACAACTCATATGCAGATTTCCTTGTTGCTAACTATAGCAACCCACCAAAGCCCACATGGCTTCGATGAGCTGCCACCTTAACAACTCAAGCGCTCACAGCCTCTCTCTCTCTCTCTCTGCTAAGAACATCGCACAACACCCAGATTCGGGCAGAGCCGCCTGGCATTAAACTGTAGTGGTGAGAAGAATGATGATTTGAAACTAACATATGTGGTAAATAGAATGTAAAATTTAATCACCTTTGTTTCGATCTTTCTAGTCATATATGTTGTTTTCTTTATTTGTCATTCTTCTTTCTTTAACAACCACATAGAACAAAAATAATCAAGCAATGTAATAAGTTATGGTTGATGCACATAAAATAACATGCACATACCTAACTGTGTGTGAAAATTCTGTGAGTACCCGCATGTGCCTCCCCCCCCCCCTCCCTCCCCCTCCTCCCGTAACATCTTCTAGTATTTTCTAGTAGTTTCCTGCAAAGATGTTCCCCGTAGTACCCCTGGGCATGTCTCAGCTTGGTACCCCAAAGATGTTCCCAGACCCTTAAGCCTTGGTAGTACCCCAAGTATATTCTGGTAGTACCCCTAGTATATTCTGGTTGTTCCCCAAGTAATGTTTACAATATTACAAAGAATTATGACATAATATATGAATCTCATCTAAACATAATGCTGTAGACAATACTATAATATAAGTAATGTAAATCATATAATTAAGATTACAACATAAGTAACTGCTTCCTAAAGTAGAAATTGAGATATGTAAATCAAATATTAATTAGGTAAGAGGATGTTTGCATGTTTTTCGATTATGCCCAACCAAATTACAACATGAACAATGTATTTGCATTTATCCCCGAAATCGAGACTCAGATACGTTTTTTTCCTTGGCCTTCAGAGGCTGCTTAAATAATGGAGGATTTAGAGAGGCGACATTCTAAGACATCTCGAAATTAACACCATCCAAGACTCACTTGGTAGCTGAGTGAGCCCCCATACCTCCAAAAAGCAGGTATATCGGGGCTATTAGTTGGCAACTTGAATTGATCATCAACAAAATTAGCCAAGATTATCCATAACTGACGCACTCAGACATGCATGCTCGAAAGGTAGGCATTCCCAGGCCCATAAGTGCAACCGGCGTTTCCGATGTCACATTGAAGATTAAGTACCAACACTTAAAGGTAGATCTACTAAATGTGGCCTCAGCCGGTAAACCTCGCTTTTTCCAATATTAATTTTCACTCTTCGATCTTATTAATCTCTATAGAACCCTTTCATTGATTGGATTTAGCTTTATACTTAACAAGCATAGCACCCAACTTAGTCATGTGCTCGACTAAGAATCTACAAATAGAGTGATGTCGTTCATCTCTTAACCAAGCATTAAACGACTCTGTAAGGTTTGTTGTCATTTTATCCCATCATTTTTTCAGGAATTTTGACATGGCCCAGTGGTGAGGGTCAATTTTCTCTATCCAAGTTGCTAACGAATCATTATACATACGCAATTCATTCAGGGGAGCATTGTAATCAGTCTCCAATCAAGGATAGGCAATTTTATCAAGCCATTGCAATGCATTTTCTTCCTCGGAAAATTCTCAGGTTAGACTTATTAAAAAAGCTACTAAAGTTCTCCTTCAAGTGACAATAACAATAGGCATGGTTCTCTTCTCCAAAAAGCTTTGGTACACTACATAGAAGACCCAAGTGTCCATCCAATAAAAAGACCACATCCTTATCCCCAATGAGATTCTTTATGTTTTGTAAGAACCAATTCCAATCATCGAATTTTGGAGTCATCATGACCATGCTGCCATCAGGAACATGTTGTTTGTCTGGTATCATAAGATGTAGCTGAAAAAGGGCACCACCATATGGTCCACTCAGTAGATGAGCATACAGAATGATTTACTTCCATCCCTCAAACCATAATGGACACTTCATCGGGCACAAACAGCTTGTTCAAAAGACCATCACTAGAGTGTACAACTCATAACCAGATCTCGATTACATTTTTTTATTCACACATCCAAGGCACAATTTATAGAAATTCTTATTGACCACATATTCTCTCTTTAGCCTTTCTCCTTTATATATAAGCTTGTATAAGTCAAATTAATATCCTTCATGTCTCTCACGAAAGTCTTTACAAATTTGTCGTGGCATGCATTCAAGTGTACATCAAATGATTACCAATAACCTTCGAGGTTCTATGATATCTAACTAATGGTCAGAAGAAACAAGATCAACAATAAGATGTCATGTCGCGTTATTACAACCAATGTGCGGATGGAAGTAATCATTAATATAGATAAAGTTATCTTTCCATGGTAATCATTACCATAAGAAGAGCTGTTTATAATCATTTTCTGTAAGAGAACAAATCCGCAGTAGATATCGGGCACATAAGATCACGAAATGCATCCGCATTTGGGAACGCTTGGCCACAAATTATGATTTCGCTTTGAATCGCTTCTTGAATTATATTCTTAACCACTTTAGCCACATGAGATCAATATCAGCGGAGTGCATTTGCTAATACATCCATGGACAAACCTGTTCCAATAAGCAGATTGGATGTCTTAGAATTTGGAAGCAACAAGGCCGAGGATCATCGTTAATCACAACATATGCCCAATTAATGAGTCCATGTTTCTCGCCAAATAGGAGTAAGTTGTATTAAAATCACATTTTAACTAAACTTAACATACTATGGAGGCCTCAATTTACTTAAATCTAAGACATATAAGATCTGAACTCTGAGATTAATATAATAATATTTATTAGTTGAATTAAATGATTTTCATTTCCGCATCGCCTTCAATGTTACTCAACATTGATTAATTCAAATTTACATGTAGCACATTTTCAATGCAATGATCTAACTTAACTATTACAAACTATCGATACAAATCGATATATGGGAATATGCACGCTCATGATTTTCATGATGACTCGGCCAATTTGTATTCAATTAACCCATTAGACTTCACCATTTCCCCACTGTAGCATACATAAACGAACATTTCGTTCTCCATCTTTGTCTAATCTATAGATTTAATTGCACACAATTTCAATGACATAATTCATTAGTTACACATTTAACACAATCCTTTATGTGTGTTATGGTGATTCCAATAGTCTATTATGGGTGTCTAAATGCAATGCGACCAAAATACAACTAGGTGGTTATAACCATTTTATTATGGTAGTACTGGGTAGTACACCTAGTTTATTATGGTAGTACACCCAATCTGGTCAGCGTACCTCCAGGTATGTTATCTTCAAAAACAAATGTCGGTAATGCATATGAATTGTTTGATTGATTAGGTACCACCAAAACTTGAAATACGATGGTAGTAAACTATCTAATTCATTCCAATTGAATGAATGACTCTAGCCTTAATAGAATAAAAACTTAGATACAAATATAGTGTTTTAAGGAGCTCTAGGTAATGGTAGTAATAAATTGACTTGAAGGAAACTAACCACTTCTATTGTTTTCACCAATGTTTTATTATGGTGCGTGTAGGGTAGTACCTAAATACCTTGTAATTGTACCCCTAGTATATTATGCTAGTCCCAATAGCACCACCAGGATGTAATGGATCCACATAATATTTGGGACCACATTGGGGGAGTGCTCCCCATGCTTTTCTGAGCTACCTTCGTCCCATAAAGGTAATACCTAAACTATGTGAAGGTAAGATTCTTACTCGAAGCTAAGATTGGCTATTTTAGGTGGGACGACATATTGTATTTACCCATTCATCAGAGCACTATTAAATTACTAATAAAAATTAATACCTTTATTTAAAAATACGAAAGAACAGCCAAAAATGTCAAAACAAATCTATGTTTACAAAAACGAACAAAGAACATCCGAAAATGCCAAAACGAAGTTGTATTTACAAACACAAAGAAAGTACAGCCAAACCAAAGCTATATTTACAAAAATGAAGAAAGAACAATTGAAAATGGCAAAACGGAGCTATAATAAAACTAAACAACACAAACTCACACTCGAATAGAGATAACCACGAGGATCGTAGAAAAGCCCCATTATATTGGCTCGTGCCACCTTCTTCCTTGCATTGCGAAAGGGAAATATCCCGGAAAACAACGAGAAAATGTGAAAAAAAAAAAAAAAGCTTCCTTTGCACGTCTTCCTTGTTGAGAGGTGAAAGATGTGAAAATAAAAAAATAAAATAAAATAAAAAAAAGGCTTTTCTGAAGTCTGTGATGGGACATTGTATTGTCAAGCGATTAGAGGAGATTTGAAGAAGATGAAGTGTCAAGGGAAGGGAGGAGAGGAGAAGTTAGTAAAATGATGATTTCTAGTAGGGATAATTGGCCATAGGGGTAGTTTTGGGAGTAACTTTTTGCAATTATGACTTTTAATGCAAATAGCAATTACTTTTAGCGGGAATGAGCGATAATGCAATTTGACTTCTATGGTCTGATTTTTATAATATTTGCATATTAATGGAGACAAGCATAATTTTCCCTACACATATTATGTGAAGATACTAGATACTATATATTCCTTACCTTACCAGCCCGGGCCCCACTTTACATATAGGGTACACCACCTTTGAATCTCTGCCATATCTAGCATTAACGTATGTGGACGAGAAAATTACTCTAAATGAACATCAATTCTTTTTTTTTTTAAGGAAGAATAATTTTATTCATTAAAACTAGTAACACATTTCATTGAAACATGGAATCAAATTCGCTAAAAACCATAAAAAATGAAACAATATCCAAGTTAATAGCTTAACGAATCGAATTAAAGTGTATACATTTGATAGTACTAAATGACTAGAATACCTAAACTCAGAGGTCGCATTATAGTAATGAAGCTGGCTTGATTTGATTTCTTATCTTTGTTTGATCAATTATGCTTTCTTTGTCCAGAGATAGGACCCCACACAGTAAATGTCGCGACAAGACGACACAAAACCATCTGCCATGATAAGGCGATCAGCAGAAAACACAAAATAAAAAAAACAAAATTAAATCAGTTTGTATGGAATAATCACTTTATTGAGAAAATTATAGAAAGAGATTTAGAGGGGTGATTCCAAGTCAAGAATGACCAAAAAGTCACCCCTCATTCCTGAAAGAAAATGGGAGGGGAAAATGAGGCTAAGGTTTAACCAAAACTTTGGTTTCTCATTCTTCAAAAAAAAAACATTAAGTCTATGTCTGGTTCTGAAAAATTTGAGAGAAAATACAAAGAAAAGAAAATAAAGAGAAAAAGTCTAAGAAATAAAAAAAGTAATGAAAATAAAAATAAAGTTAAATCTAGTATATTATTTTTATTTGTTATTTCAAACAGATTTTATTTATCTAAACTCATCGGTATAAAGATTAAATAATTTAAAGAATAAATAAATTTCTTTAAAAAATTATTTAAATTTGATTTTCTTTAGTTTTTCATTGAAACTGACAAAACATGAAAAAAATCATTTTCCTAAGGGGTCCGGAAAAATCAAGGGAAAGATTATTGAAAGGAAAAATGGAAGGAAAGAAAAAGGTAAAAAATGAATATAAAAATTTTCTCGTAAAAATAAAAATTTATTTTCACAAAATTTAATTGATGTTATGCTTATGAAAATTTCTCCCGTCTGTACATCAATTTGCTAAGATTCATACGGATAGCGAGGTTATCCATGGATGACCTTATTGTTAGTAGGATCTTGAATTTGGTGAAGAGCTTCGCTTAAGTGTCATGAACCAGCAATTTTACTATCCTATCGGTGGGGGTTAAAGGAACCTTCGTTACACACTTAAGAATGCGATACCTACCTTACTTGACTTCACTCCATTCACCTAATAATAGTGTGGACCCCGTATTTTTGGTTATGATGCGTTTCCCACTTAAAAGGCAAGACTCGTTTTTTATTTTTTGAAAAACCATTTTAAAAACGGTTTGGAGTCGCCACTTCATTAAAAGGGAAAACAAAATAAGAAATAAAAACCCTAAATGTGACTCATGATAAAAAAAGACGGGTATAGGAAAAACCAAGTCCAAATTCGGAGGTCATGTTACCTATTGGGAAGGTATGGTAGTGAGCCGTAGCACCTCTCTAAGCCGCTCCGGGTCTCTACTAATCAAACTATGAAAAGTGTGGCAATCAATCAATTAATTACAAATACCAATAAATCATGTAGTTAGTAAATAAAGAACCAAATTTAAGGAAAAAAATATGTACCTTGAAGATGGTGGAAGCACTATAATGAAATCATATTTGTTAAACACTACTATAAACAAACAAGCCCCAAAAGTTTGGCCCTAACTTTTAATCTTATCCTTGAGGATCATGATAATAACAATTATAATAATAATAATAATTATTATTATTATTATTAATGTGTGTGTCGTATTATTATATGCATATAATTTTAATTTTTCTTTTGAAAAAGAAAATTAATTTTATTAATTCAAATTAATAACAATACATCAATAGAAATACGTATATCAAATGCGCTAAAAATCATAAGGATGAAACAACACCCATGTTAATAGCATAATAAATGGGATAAAAGCCTACAAATTTAATAATACTATAGTGACGAGTACCCATGACTTTAGTTTTGCTTGTAACCTTATTGGCGACCACAATTTGTTTTTATATAATTTGTTTTGCTTGACCTAAATCACCCACACACATAAATAAAGCGTTACAGCGAGGCAGCCAGCCAAAATGCTCACTTATGAAGAGCGAAAAATCGAAAATTAAGCGACAAAGCGACGAAAAACCAAATGTCACGACAAGACAATGGCGTAAAACCATGGCCTAGCAGGGCGACAAAATTACGAAAAGCAAAATAAAAGCTGAATCTACGTGGAATAACGGCTTTGTTATGAAATAGTTTGATAAAAATAAAGGGTTATTTTAAGCGAGAGAATGACAAAAAATCCACGCTTTGGCAGAAAGATAAGTAGCTGAAAATAACATAGAGAAAAAATGAAGCTAAGAGAATACAAGTTTAAAATATTTATTAATACCTTTTGTATCGTTTATTAAAGTATTTTTCAATAGTTTCACGAGTTTTAATCAATTTTCAATCCATCAATATGATTGTCATGTTCAATAAGAACTTTGTTCACATTTCACGTGAATTATTATAGCAATCATAAATGATGACAAATTAAAGATTATGTGCATAAAATTAGTTATGTACACGATGAATATACATATAATATGAAAAAGATTAAATGACAAAAAGGATGGAATTTGATCTAAAACAAAAATAATTAGAGAGAAAGACTTTAAGAAATGATATAAAAGTATATATTAATAGATACTTTTAAAAGTATATATATATATATATATATATATATATATATATATATAGATATATAACTATAAATATCTATTATTATTATTTTTTATATAATCTTAAAAATTGTTTACAATATTTTTATTAATTTGTATCAATTTTTAACTCATCAACATGATTGTCACGTTGAGTAAAGATATTGTCCACCTTTCAGCTTGGAGTACATTTGCGGCTGTTTACGATTATGACGAAATCAGAAATCTATGTACATGAAAGTTTGGTAAACAATGAATACACATATTATGTAGAGAATGCTAGAAAATTACTGTACATATACCGTACATCGCCTTTGAATCTTGCCATATCTAACGTAACATATATGTGGACCAAGAAAATTACTTCAATTGAACATCAAGTCTTTTTTTTAAGGAAAAATAATTTTATCCATTAAAACTAGTAATACATTCCATTCAAACATGGAATCAAATTCTCTAAAAATCATAAAAAATAAAATAATATCTAAGTTAACATCTTAATAAATCGAATCAAAGCCTATACATTTAATGATATTAAATAACTAGAATACCTAAAACTCCGATTCTACGAGTATATGGGCAATATGATTTGATTTGTTATCTTTATTGATTAGATTATGCTTTACATTCCGAATGGCCCCCACACAAGTAAATGTCTCAACAAGACGATACAATTACCATATGTCATAATAAGACAACGACGAAAACACAACAAAAAAAAAATAATAATTTAATCCAGAATTGTGTGAAAAAACCACTTTATTGAGAAAATTATAGAAAGAGGTATAGAGGGGTGATTTCAAGTGAAGAATGACCAAAAAGTCACCCCTCATTTCTTCTTAAAGAAAGGAAGAGAAAATTAGGCTAAGGTTTAACCAAAACTCTAGTTTCTCATTCTTTAAAGAAAACCATTTGGTGATACATGTGTGGTTTCGAAAAATTTGAGGAGAAAATACAAAGAAATAAAATAAAGAGAAAAATATAAGTAAAAAAAAAGTAATGAAAATAAAAGCCCTAGGTTGATCACGATTCTTGCTATTGATTGTGTTCTTAATTTACATTCTGCAAGTTTGTTTGCCATCTCTCTAAATAATGCCTCTCCATTGTTGCTACTTCACTATTGTCATCATCATTGCGTTTTGAGGTCTTGGCTTATACAATTAGCACTTTCTGGTTAGAGAATTGAAGGCTAAAAAATATTGTGTTTAGAACAGATTTGAATTGTTGCTGGTTGAAGAAATTGAAGGCCCGTTGAAGTGTATAGCCTTGTTTTATTTTTAATTGTTTTTTTTAGTTTGCCTTTGTTGATGGTGTTGAGAAAGTCCATCCATTGTAGTGAATTTGGAATGTGCAGCATGTCTTTGATTGTATTTGGAATTTTATTGTAGGGTGCAATATCAGGTCTAATGGGATACGTTTTGTTGTCAATCGTTCTTCTTGTCACAGTTTTAGTTTAGTTTGATTGTAAGTTTTATTGTCAACAATATTCTTGTATTTGGGAATTAATGAACTAAGGGATTATTACAATGTTGTTGTAAAGTATTTGATTATCAAATGAATGCGAGTTTTGTTGAGATGTTCAATTTTGGAAATTATATGCCCTTTTCTCTCTCTCATTAATTTTCTTTTGGATCAAATTCCATCCATTTTAATCTCTTATTTTTCATAAATATCGCAGCGTCGATGTTTTTGCTTAGAGCCAGAAACCTTGGGTTGGATCGTGAACCGGCATCAAAATCGGTCCGGTTCAAAGGTCAAAACCATTTTTCTTTGGCCCGATCGGCGGTGATTGAGCGGTTAAATCTATTTATAATTATTTTATTTTTAATAATATAGTAATTATCTATTTATGATGTCACCGGTTCGGCCGTCGGTTCAACCGGTGAGCCGTGGTCGATAACCTGGAATTTGTGTCGGTCTGTTTTAAAACATTGATGTGTATTCATTGTGTACATAAGCTGTTATGTATATGACTTCTACTTACGTTGCCTCTATGAGCAGCATGATGCTGGACACATTAATTCTCAATTAACATGACAATCACATTGGTGGGTTGAAAATTGATCAAAACCCATAGAAAGTTTTGAAGGAATTTAAGAAACGATATAAAAAGTATTAATATATATATATATATATATATATATATATATATATATATATAAATTTTACTTTTATATCATTTCTTAAAGACCTTTAATATTTTCACGACTTTATCAAATTTCGATCCACGAATATGATGTCATTTGTAGGAATTATGTCACAAAATAATAAAGAGAGAGAAAAGGAGAGAATCTCTTTAAGAAATGATATAAAGCTATTTTAAATTTATTTTATTAAAGATATATATATATATATATATATATATATATATATATATATATATATATATATATATATATATAATAAAATAATTTTAAAATATCTATTAATACTTTTATATCATTTTAAAGTTATTTTCAATATTTTTGCAATTTTTATCAATTTTTAACATATCAACGTGATTGTCAAGTTAAGCATGGATTTTGTTTACTTTCAGCATGGATTACATTTGAAGGCTGAAGCTATCAGAAATTATGATAAATCAAAAGCCAATTACATAAAGGTTAGGTACACGATGAATGCACATATTATGAAAAGATTATAGATAAAGCGATGAAATAATTTAATCCAAAAGAAGAAATCAAGATCCACCGTATGCCCAGTAGGGACATTTGCTTCTTTTATTATATTGCTTTAAAATAAAAATTCTAAACTTTCCCGCCCCTCTATTTTTCTGGCTCCGCCAGTAGGGTGGCAGAGACCAGTTTCGCGTGTAGAGAAGTTGACTTTTAAATAGCTTGAGCGGCTAGCCATTTTTCTTGTCTTTATTGCCACCCGACCAAGAACATTACTCCCAGTTGGTGGCAGCCGGCATTTTGGGGTTTAACACTGAACGTACCAGTAATGGAAATCTGTATAAATATATGTGGTAGTGAACCTTAAGGTTGAGCACTAAATTCTCAATCTCTTCTAGTTCTACTACTCCAACATGGATTTGCCTTCTCATTTCCTATCAATTGGAGGCCTTTTTCTGGGGTTGGTGATTTGGTATAAATATAATCACTGGAGAGGTAAGACTCATACTCACAAGAGTAAGGGCTTGCCCCCGCCGACCAGTGCGGCGGTGCTCCAGTCACCTGCACTTAGCCCCACAAGGTAAGTCCCGTTTCGAACCCTTGCTAGCCATGGCCGACAAAGCGGCCCCTGTGTTTGTCGTCCGGCTTGGAGATATTCCCAACTCTTGTGGTGAGTAATCAGAGGTTGTCAAAGAATGCTTCACCACCAGCGACAAGGCTTCTAGCCTCCGCCAAATTCTGCAGCAGCCAAGATCCTAGGCTACAACTCTGCCGTATTCGCCATTGCTCCTTACAGACCTCTTTGGCGTGAGATGCGGAAGCTATCCGTGCTCGAACTTCTTTCCATTATTCGCTCCAGTGGCTGGACTCATTTGCAGGTTTCTGAATTGGATGCTCCGGATAAAGATTTGGCATCCTTGGCAAGCAACTGGGTGAATCAAAAGGTGGTAATGAGTGAGTGGTTTGAACATCGGACATTCAATGTAATTCTGAGGATGATCGCAGGGAAGAGATATTTTAACAACCTCGTCCATGGGGGTACTAAGAAAGCGAGGTCTGCTATAGCAGCAATAAACAAACTCATACATCTACTTGGGGCTACTGTGGCATCTGACGTGATCCCATTTCTTGAATGGGTGGACTTGAAAGGCCATTTGTCCTCTATGAAACATGTTTCAAAGGAATTGGACTCACTTCTACAAAGTTGGGTAGAAGAACATATTGGAAGGCTCAACAGTGAGGCCAGCAGGAGGCAGGATTTCATAGACGTCATGCTAAACAAGCTCAAAGATAAGCCCCTATTTGACTACTCGAACCAGACTATAATAAAGGCGACAATACTGGTACGTATTGTTTTTTTCTTTATTTATCTATATTTATAAAGGGCACCTTCTTGATCATCACGAATCATGACTAGGAATGAAAGAGTTGATTGCCATCACCATGTAACATGTTCACCATAATCATGAATATTTGATATCTAGCAATTAAATAGGAAAACACATACACAGATCTTTATAAATGTAAAATCAAATTTCTAGGTAAGTTCACCAATGATTAGATTATTATAGGCGCATGAACTGCGGCCCATGGATTAACCAGACCGTCCATGAACTCTTTGTACAATGCGGGGAAACACCTAAACAAGGAAAGATTAATGTTACATTTGGGTTGCGAATTTTATGCAGTTTTGACTTGAAAAGTTTCACGACACAAACGTCATTGGATTTTTTTTTTTTTTTTTTTGAGGTTTTTAGTGAAGGTTAGGAGTGATCCAGTGACCCCCCAGCTCATCTTATTGAGGACAGCTGTTTCGTTTGGGATATCTATAAAAATAAATACATATATTTTTAGGTTATCGATTTTTTAGAGTATTTTTGTGGCATCCTAGGTTTTGTGATTATTTTTCAATAATGCAAACTCCAATTTGTACTCTATGTCTATTTCTCCTCATTTGCGCATGGTTTTCTTTATTTAGGTTTCCATGTAAATCTCTGCCCCTTTCTTGTATTTCTTTATTTTCCTTATTATATTCTAGTTTATTAAGAACCAAGAAGAAGTCTTGTGAAATACTAAGGCTTGATCAATTGACCAACCACGAGTCTTCCAATGATGTAGTAGTAGGCAAGATAATTAAAGCAAACTACCAACTAATTCAAGTACTGTATTCTAATTTTTTTATGAATTATCAATTCCCTTATCTATTATGTAGTTCGATATATTTGAGGTTCTATCTTGATGCAGCTGCAATCTCCCTATGCACTTTTTGTTTATTTTGGAATTTTGGAAATAACAGACCATGATTGTGGCGGGTAATGAGACCACTTCTATTACCTTTACATGGATCTTGTCTGCATTGTTGAACAATAGATAGGTTATGAAGTATGCTCAAGAAGAGCTAGAGTTAAAGGTAGGTAGAGACAGATGGGTGGAACAATCAGATATCCCGAACCTAGTTTATCTTAAAGCTATTGTTAAGGAAACCCTGAGGCTATCACGAGTCCAGCTCCCTGTTATTACCACGAGGCAATGGAAGACTGTTGTATTGGTGAGTATCCGCATTCCAGGCACCCGGCACTGAGTAATCCATGGAAGATGCATCGAGATCCTACTGTTTGGCCTAACCCTGAAGAGTTTCAACCAGAGAGGTTTTTGACTAGCCATACAATTATAGATGTTTTTGGCCAGAATTTTGAATTAATCCCATTTGGTTCTGGTAGAAGATCTTGCCCAGGAATCAATTTGGCCTTACAGATGTTACACTTGACAATTGCTCGATTACTTCAAGGATTTGACATGACTACACCATCAAATTCTTCCGTGGACATGACAGAAGGAATAAGTCTCAGCATGCCTAATGCCAATCCTTTAGAAGTTATGCTCAAACGCCTTTGTGCGGAACTCTGATAATATGCTACATAAATTAATATAAACAAATAAAAGATCAGTATACATAACTGTGTGGACAGGCATGATTCTTGGTTGGTTCATTGGGTGTCTTTTATGATTATGCGTTATTGTAATGAAGAAATGTAGAGGAAGGGGCATTGAAGTTAAAGCCCATTTGTTTTCCTGCACGTAATTATGTTTTGGTAGTGGCTGCTAGAATATGCAAGGGGTCTTTTTAACTGTGTGGAATGTGAGGTCTCTCTCTCTATTTATAATTTTCCATATTTGGACCTTGCTAGAAGTTTAAATTTCTTTATATTTTAAAAAAAAAGTTTATTTCATTATTTTAGTTTTAATTTTTTTTTTTTTCACATTCTAAACATTCTAATTACAATATAGTAAAATCGTCTCTCTTTGGTCGAACCGGGATCTCTCCCCTCCCTATCCCCTACCTTTTTGAAAAGTTAAGTGCTCCACCACATGAGCAAAGCATGATAGGCATGACTAGTTTTAAAAAAAGGAATAGTGTATTCTTAGGCACTGCACTTTCACACTTTTTTACATTTACCTCATGCACTTTAAAATGTTAAAATTAACTCATTGCACTATCCAAAACATGAAAGGTTAGTCTTTTCTAACTATGTAAATACTTGTTGTGGTAACCACCGGTATTTATCCTTCCAAATTTATTTATCTACCATTCCAACTCAGCCACACTTTCGCTTTTGTTCACATTCCTCTCTCCTATACTTATGAAATGTTAAAATTAACCCCTTATACTGTAGAAACATGAAAATTGACTCCTTCAAGTGTTGTATTTTTTTAATATTAAATTTATTTTGGAAATATAACTCTTTGTAGTAATATCTTTCTCAATAAGTTTCAAACCTAGTTACTCCCCTCCTTAATAGCAGGCTAGGGTTTTAAACCAATTATTAGCATTTATTTATTTTACATGATATCTAAATTTAACATTTATAATGAGGATGATTTTTATCATAGTATTATTTTTTTAAATAACTTTAAAACAAATTCTTTATCATAATAATTTTATTTTTATTTTTTATAAATTTATAATAATGTTATAAAAAATATTATATAAATATGGAATAAATTAAAAGATATATTTGTAAAAAAAAAAATTGGGGTGGATAGAATAATCATTTTTATTTAAATATTAATTTCTTAAAATTTAGATATTTTTTTTGTAGATAATATATTAATTTAACATATATAATGATATTAATATTTCCTATGATATTATTTTTTACAAATTATGTATCAAAATATTTTTTTTATAAATTTATTAAAATATTATACAAAAAATATTTATTAAAAATAAATTTATTATTATAAATAATTTTTAGTTATTTTTAAAAATAATTACCATGAGAAAAATCATTCTCATTATACATATTAAATTAATCTGTTATCTGGCTTTGTTTTATCTAAAATTTAAAAATAATAATTTTAAATAAAAATGATAGTATCTAACCAATTTTGAAAAAGCTATCTATCTTTTAATTTATTCAATATTTAATACATAAATTCCTAAAAAAATTTATAAAAAATAAAATATCATGATAAAAAATCATCCTCGTTATAAAAGTTAATATATTTATAAAAAATTAAACTTTTATCTAAAATTTGAGAAATTTTATTTTTATATAAAAAATAATTATCCTATATAGCTAAAATAGTAAAATAAATCAACCTTTTTAATTTTATCTAATTGTTAAATAAAAATTAAAAATACTAGTCAATTTTCATGTTTTTTTTTATAAAGTTAATTTTTACATTTCAAAATGAAGAACAGTAAATATGAGCAAAAATTGAATGTGTAGGGCTTAAACCGGTAGATGTGGTGGGATGATAGATAACGGCTTGATTACCACAATCGTTATAAAATGACTTACTTTTCATGTTTTCAGACCTGTACAATAGTTAGATACAACATTTTAAAGCTCACAATAAACAATACAGAAAAATATGAAAATGCAGGGACTGAGAATGCATTATCCCTAATAAAAATAATAATAATGTGGCATATTGATTAGCACATGTTAACCATAAAATTAAATAATAAAGTGAAAGGTTTTTTTCTTAAAAAAATGGAGAATTTAGAGTTTATAGACTATGGGACCCGTGACATGACAGTAATTCGAGTTTGGGTCAAAATAACCTCTTTATTGAAAAAACAATATTGGTTTTAGGCTTCTCAATCTAGCTTTATTCATGTCACATAAGAGAAATACAAAAATTTTTATTTTTTAAATCTAAGTTAGAAATCATTGTTACTAATCGCGGCATCTAACTTTTATTAAAAATAAATAAAAATAAAATAAAAAATCTTTACTCGTTGCATGGTTCACATTGAACAAAGTTTAGAAAAGGCTTAGAATCAATATTTTCTCTATTTTTCTTCATCTTTTTCCTCTATTTTCTAAAGAAAACTATTCTTGTTTTTGAATTTATTGTTTTTATTATTTCATTACATCTTCCAAAAAAAAAAAAAAAACTTTAAACCAAACATGTTTTCCTTATTCTTCTTGTTTTTGATAACATAAAACAATTTTCAAAAACTATAAACAAACAAGCCCCTAAAAGTTTGCCCCCTAACTTTTAATCTTGCCACTGAGGATAACGATAATAACAATTATAATTATAATAATAATTATTATTATTAGTATTATTATTATATGCATATATAATTTTAATTTTTTCCTTTTTTGAAAAGAAAATTAAATTTTATTAATTCAAACTAACAATACATCAATAGAAATACATATATCGAATCGCTAAAAATCATAAAGGATGAAACAACACCCATATTAATAGCATAATAAATTGGCTAACAGCCTACAAATTTAATAATACTATAATGACTAAAATACATATGACTCTAGTTCTCTGACGTATTGGCAATGTAATTTGATTTTGCCCGTCTAAATCCTTGCGTATAAATAAAGCTCATGATAGAGACAATGAAAAAAAAATCATAACAAGACGAAAAACCAAATGTTACACAACAAAGAAAGCGAAAAACCAAGCGTCGCAATAAGACCGTAGCGTAAACCATGGCTACAATAAGCTTGACTTAATTACGAAAACAAAATAAAACTTAGATACCATATGGAATAACATTTATTCACGAAATAGTTTGATAAAGAAGTATAAGGGTTATTTTAAGCGGATAATGACCAAAAATCAGTACTCCTTGCTTAAGAAAAATTAGTGGCTAAAAAATAACGTTGAGAGAAAATGAGGCTAACAGAATTATTATTTTAAAATATTTATTAATACCTTTTGTATCGTTTCTTAAAGTACTTTTTCAATAGTTTCCACGAGTTTTAATCAATTTCAATCCATCAATATGATTGTCATGTTCAATAAGAACTTTTGTTCACATTTCCGCGTGAATTACACTATAGCAATCATAAATGATGACAAATTAAAAGTCATGTACATAAAAATAGTTAGGTACACGATGAATGTACATATATTGAAAAAGATTAAAATGATAAAAAGGATGGAATTTGATCCAAAACAAAAATAATTAGAGAGAGTGTAAAACTCGGGAAAATTAGAAATTTTCAAAAGTGGAAAAATGATAATAATAATAATAAATTACAAGAGTGGTTCAGGGAAGCCTAGAAAATTCTCTAGATCTTGGATGAAGAAACGGACTGGGCCGTTGGATTCTTCTCGTGAAATCCAGTGACCCAGAAAAGTTCGTCAAATTCTAAGACAGTCGGAATATTTTTACGATTTTCTAGGTTATAAGTTGTCAGACTCAAGGGACGAGATTTTTACGAAAATCTCATAAGTCAGGAAATGACTTAGCTAAGTTCATTTAAAATAAATTGAACTGCAAAGAAATAAATTTTTTTGGGTAGAAACAGATCCGAATGAGAGATTGACACATGGCCTTGATATCGACAATGTATCCAAATTTAAAAAGAAAAAAAAGAAAAAAAAAAGGAAAGCAAAGGATAAAAAGAAAATAAGGAAAGTAAAATAAATAAAAGAGGAGACGGACAGTGTGCGTGAGAGGAGGGAGAAAAAGAATTTTAGAGAGAGAAGCTCTAGCTTCTCTAGATTTATAGAAATCGGACCGTAGGTTTTCGGTCAGAGGAAAAGGTAAAGTCGATCCACGCATTGAGTGCTACGCGTGGGTACCAAAATCTTGGAGTTTCATCAAACTCCACGAGGTAGGGAATTTTCCTACTTGGAATATTTATAGCCTAAAGGTCATTTAATGACTTGGGGTTTTCTTTGAGGTCATGAGAGGCCGTAAATTTCAGTCCCAAAATCTTGGGACTAAGTGTAGGAATTTTTAGGAAATTTTGGGACTATTTTTTGGGTGGTGGGCTGAATTTTTGGTGTTTTTACGATAGTCGGGGATGAATTTTTGGGATTGTTTTGGAGCCAGTCAGGACTTAACCCACAGGACTCTTTTCAGATAGTCTGGGATGAATTTTCGGGACTATTTTCGAACTGATCGGACCGGGATTTTGGGCGTTTTGAGAGCGATCCTAGGCGTAATTTGAGGAAGCAGTTTTGATCCAAGATTGATATCTTCGGGTTTTGTTATGTGTTTTGGTATCACAGTAATTTGTTGATGAATGGAACGAAAAAAAATGGTTCATGGCTGTGAAGGGACCAAGAGGTGCCCTGTTTTACATGGGTCCGAGATTTAGGTCATTTTGTGTGTATTGTTGGAAAAATAAATTGAAGGACCCCAACCTGGATTAACCTCATGAACCCGAGGGGACCTCCCGGCACTCCAATGGATATAGAAACTTTTCCTCAAAACAATCAAACAAAATCATGATGAACCATGAGCATCTTTTTAGAAATAATCAAGGCGAAGTGATAAATTTTTTTTCTTTTTCATTTTCAAACACTTGGATTTTCATAAAAAATTTGCCAGAGTTTCTCTTGTTTTCGGACTTTCCCAATTTACAAAACACACGAAAACATTTAAAAACACTTCTAATCTTTCAATCACCAGCTTCTCGACTTAGTTTTAAGACCTCCTCGTCCTGACCAGTCAAACACAATATATACACATATACATTTATTCACTTCAAATCATCAAAACACATTCAAAACTTCTTCAATTACATGCACGATTTATAAGATTGGAGCTGGCCAGGACTTAAGCCGACCTTCGTAGTTCATTTTCAAAATATATCCATATACATATATATGACAAATTATTCAACCTATAAAATATGCAAATTATATATACAATGCGGTTCACATGCGTCGTCTCTCGATGGCTCGACTCACACGGGGAGGATGCTCCTCTGGCTCACTGTCTCGGAACCTAAAAATGTTTTGAAACATCACGAGGAAGAATAATGATTTAAAAGACCTTGAGTGAGTATGCATTTTCATTAAGATAACATTTTCGGTATATACCAAAATAATACATACTTATAAATTAAAATCCAATTATACCTTAAACATTTATGCCTTAAACTTTCTTTCAATAAATACTTATACCATTAAAATCAATTTATGCTTTAAACATTTATACCTTAAACTTTCTTTCAATAAATACTTATACATTTAAAATTCATTTATGCTTTAAACTTTCTTTTCAAAGTAATACCTACTTATACAATTAAAAATCAATTTATACCTTAAACATTTATCACGATAAACTTTCTTTCTTTATTTCTTTCTTTACGATGGAACCAGAGGGAATAAACACAGAAACCGATTTCCGTGTATCTTGTGGTGAGGGCAGTCACATTCCGATCATAACCCACTTCTGGCTGCGGAGAAATACGCTTTGCGCAGGGTTCGATCATAGCACCTTATCACGTGTAAGGATATTACTCTAAACACCCATTTCCCTCCCTCAGTTAGTAACCTATAACTTTACCCCCTAAATCCTTACACGCTTAAGGTACCTCGGCCGATATCAGTCATAACAGTCATATGGGGTTCGGGTAACCATCAGTAAAACATTTATCAAAATTCGTTTATAAATTCATTTAAATCATTTACTTTATCATTAAAACACATATGCATTCTTTACACATTTTTAAACTTTCATAATACCTTAACATATGCATACATATTTCATATACATATAAATATATATTGATCACGAGATAAAACATTTCCTTAACATACATGCACTTACATATTCGTATACATATAAATATATTGATGCGAGATAAAACATTTCCATATGCCTTAGCATTTTACATAAACATTTCCATTAAACTTTCAGTTTAACATTAGCTCATTCACTTTTAAAAACTCAATTTTCAAAATATCATTTTCCTCCACGGAGTTCAACTGCTCAATCCCATTTTTTGCTTCATTAATTCTGTTTCCCGTTCGATGATCATTTTCACCTTTTTCAAGAAAACCACAACTATACATTAATCATAACTTCCATTTTAATCCATATACACATTCATTTAAATAAAATGAACAAATTACCCTTAAGCACTAAAAACCCATTCATTTTGGCCAACCTTTTTTCCAACAATACTCTATAGACTTTTTGGCCCCAAAAATTATTCAAAAGGTCTTCCAAAAATTATGAAGCTACTCAAGATCAGTCAGCACATATATCAATAACATCTCTTTAAATTTTCAATTTAAAATTCCTTCTCTAAGGCCCTCAACCACATAACACAATCTGCACAACAGATGACTCAGTTTGGCAGAACCGAATCTGCACATAGCTTCACTTTGAAACATTTTCTGGGCACTTTGGGATTACAATTTGCTTAAACTTCCTTCAGATAAATTTTTCCTTTAGAAGTCTATTTTAACCAGAAACTTGAATCACTCAAATCGGATCATAAATGAGCAAGTTATGGTCAAAATACGACAAATGGTCGAAACAGGAAAACAGAGCATTTCCTGTACCGGAGACAGACATTAGCTTACATGGCCTACTTTGAGTAAATATTTGGGCAATTTAGGGTTACAATTTGCACACACTTCCTTCAGATAAATTTTTTCCCTAGAAGTCTATTTTACCCAGAATTTTGAATCACTCAAATCAGATCTGAAATGAGCAAGTTATGATCAAAATACAAAAACTGGTCGCAACAGGAAAACAGAGCATTTCCTGTACCGAGCAGTCCCTTGAATTTTTTTCCAGATTTGCTTCCTTTTTGTCACTTTTGCTACCAATTCACTTCATATAACATCTATAATTCATAACACCTCAAGAAACATCATGGAATGCATCTAAAACCAACTCCACAACAATTGAAATGAGTGTTATGGAACTTCAAACCTCAAAACCCTAAGTGAAACTTCAAGAACCCTACTGGAGTCCACAATTCTTCATCAAAACCGCATAATTTGATGATTAGTAACTTCTTTATCGATTGGGGAAAACTCTGTAGCTTGACAAACATCTAGGGTTTGGGTGATCTCTTCCAAAACCCTAGACCGAACAATAATTCTCCATAAGAATCGTGCAAGGCAAACATCAAAATACTCAAGATTACATACACAGATTTTTATCTTTTCTCCTCTCTTCCTTCCTCCTCTTCTTCTTCTTTGATCTCTTCCCACTTCAGCGTCGTCCTAGCAAAATATGAGACAAAATGACTTCTCTTTGTATCACCCTCTATTTATACTCCCATATTCCTCATATTTGAAATTAAATCCTCAAACATTTTAAATTTTGAAAATGCCACTTGTTAATTTCCACTGTAATCTATATCTACTTTGATTCTAATTTCCATATTCTTTTTATTTTTTTGTTGCTAAATGACCATTGTACCCTTGTTCTCATACACAAATCTCGGGTTCCATAATTTATCATTTCCTACTTTAGTCTCCAAAATACCCTTACAGTACTGTACACTCTCTCGGGACGGGGTGTTACAAAATCCTCCCTCCTTAGGAACATTTCGTCCTCGAAATGAATAAACTAAACTCCAAAAGAAAGGAAATGAACGTACCTCATTAAAAAAATAAGTGAGGGTACTGATGGCGCATCTGGGCCTCTGGCTCCCAATTAGCTGCCTCCCTCTCATGATTCTTCCATAAGACTTTAACTAATGGAATCACTTTACTCTTCAACACCTTTTCCTTGCAATCTACAATCTGCACAGGTATCTCTTCATAAGTCAAGTTCTCTTTTAACTGCACTGGTTGTTCTCTCAATACATGTGAAGGATCTGGGATATATTTCCTCAACATCGATACATGGAATGTATCATGAATCCTTGATAACTCTGGGGGTAACTTCAACTTATAAGCTACTAGCCCCACCTTGCTCATAATCTCATAAGGTCCAATATACCTTGGGCTAAGTTTGCATCGTTTCCCAAATCTCAACACACCTTTCCAAGGTGAAATCTTCAAAAAAAAAAAAAACTTGGTCACCTATCTCAAATTGCAAGTCTGCGGCCAGTTTGTCGCATAGCACTACCTGCAGCCGGTCTTGTGCAATTTTCAGTCTATCCCTTATAACTTTGATCTTATCACAAGTCACTTAGACAATTTTCGGACCTACTAATTTCCTTTCGCCTACCTCATCCCAACAGACTGGAGTTCGACATTTCCGTCCATAAAGATCCTCATAAGGGCCATGCAATCTTGTGGTATAACTATTATTATATGCGAACTCCATCAAGAGTGTTCCCTAGGTATGATACATCTGTGGCTTCTGATGCATAGCATAAGCTGAGAACTGGCTTCCTCCATACTTTCGGTCCTGATGACCACTGCACCATCCTCTCTAAACGACAAATCCCCCTCGTTGCCCGTACTCTACTTCACCCTCAACTCACTCATTTGTGGATCCCGAATCCTGCTTTCCTAACTCGTCTATCAATACGTGACGTACATGAAATGTGGCTAACAAGATTCGAACTGCTGGCCCAATACCTCACACCTAAGGACCTCACCCTAGAGAGTCGAGGAAGATGCACAAAATCTCAAGTACGATAGTGGAACCCAAGGTTCTTCTACTAAGAGCATACGTTACCATCGTCAGCCTGTAGATGATATTCAATAAGACATTCATAAATCTTTGATCGGGCTCAATCCATCTCCCTCTCTGCCTCATGTCTCAGCCTCCCTTTCGCTGCAAAACAGATACTACAAGCTCTTATGATTCAGAAAATCCTACAGCACTCCATATAAGTAATGCCTCCATATCCACAAGGCAAATACTTACAACCCGCTAGCCTGTCGTGTAGAATAATTCTATTCATGCTTCTTCACCGTCAGGCTATGCAATCACCTTGTCATCTCCGCATTAATACATACCTGCAATTTCGCCAGAGGCATCATAATACATTGCAAAGCCATCCGCCGATGGAAGTGTAAGCACTGAGCCGAGGTCAATCTCCTTTTCATTCATCGAAACTCACTGACAAGCCTCCGACCAGAAAAACTGCCTCCTCTTCTTTGTCGTGGGCCTATCGTGGCTATTTTAGAAAATCCTCAACGAACTTACTCGCAATACTCCTCAAACCCGTAAACTCCTTATCTCTCAGAACACTCGAGGAGGTTTCCAATTCAAGATAGCTTAGGGACCTTCCGCTGATCCAATCGAGATCCTCCAAGATAAACCATATGTCCTAAAAGGCTACACCAGCTGAGTAAAAACTGACATCACTGTTTAGCATATAAACTCGATGTTCCCGCACGTTTGCACTATCCTCAAGTGCTCAGATGTTCTTCTCCCACTGAATAGACTCAAGATATCGTTAATAAAACACGATAACAAACTGATCTAAGTAAGGCCTGAAAATCCTATTCATGAGATCCATAAAGCTTAATTGGGGCATCTCGTAGTCCAACGCATGACTAGAAACTCAAAACGCCTCGCATCGTGTTCAATGTAGCCGCCTCGGGAACATCCTCATCACGTAAGTCTCAACTTATCCACCACTTCCAATTAAATCAAGGTCATGCCAACATCTTTGCAAGCCTTACCTCGCTTTCATTAGCATCCTTTAAAGTGAAAAACCCATAATGCCCTTCACCTTTAGCAAAATTAGATTTATATCTCAATCAATTCTTTCTTCTTAAACATTAATTCTAACACACATTCCATTAGTATTTAATCACTTCCATTTGATTAAAATCAATGGAAACTCAACTTTTCCATACTTCTCCTAAGGTGGTCAAACTTACATAAATACACATTCATAATTATTTCTTCAATTTCTTCCATTTTCTTTCAACAAATTATATTCGAGCAATTCATCCAATGTCATTAATTTACTTAAACTAAATCAAACCACGATTTCCAATTAAACCCTTTCTTACCTAACTTTCCTATCTCATTTTCTATTCAACTTAATTCCATTAATTCCTTCAAACATTTCAAGTACTGTCATTAAATCAATTAAAACCAATCAAACAACATCACTTCCATTTACATTCAAGGTTGACCAAAATTGACAATCCTTATAATCTCATTCTTTCTTTTCAATTTCTTAGCAAAATCAACCTAGAATCAATACTTAATAGCTAAAAGCCTTAATATAACTCAATTGAAGGTTTAGGACAAATAACTATAAAACCTAATCGCTTACTCGGGAACCTCCCCAACCCACGTTGACCCACTCCATTTCTGTCCTTGACTGTGCATAGCTTGGGATTTCAAACCCATGCTCCTCTCATCCCTAGCTACGGCCTCTACTACTTGGTTGTACTGTGGCCGCCGACGCCATCAGGTCCAAATCTCGACTAAGACTCACAAAGAATCTCTTCAAGCCATGATATTGACCTTGAAGCTTTTTTTTTTTTTTTTTTTATCTTTGATTCAACTTTCGCTGAAGATACATGACTAACTTCTCTCTTGATACATGACTTCAGGGCATTGAATAAAGACCTCCTATATTCTACAATTGATTGCGGCAAGATTATGTATAAGATCATGCATTTTATATGTTAATTCACATTAGAATCGTCTTTCTTCAACTTTTTTTTTCAACAATCATCTTGACACGATTCTAAATATCGATCTCCCATGTCCTCTAATTGCTCATCCCTCGTTTGATGTATCCCTCGTGCTATCCATAATTGTACCAAAGAATCGCTTTCAATTTCATAGTCTTGTGGAAATAAAGCACAATAAGTAAAACATTGTTTCAATTGTGTTGGCAATTTATCATAACTTAATTTGAGCACCCGTAGAACATTATCATTTCCATGTTGAAGTAGTAACAGATTTTCATTCCGACGAATAGACTCCCATTTGGACAAGTCTGATATATTCCTAAGGTGTTGATGATGAGCCAGACTCTACACATGCCTACAATTTCTTTCTTCCAACATTTATGATCTTTTCAATTACACTATTCTCCTCTATCCTCCAAATGTAATCTTGAAATTAAAGTCCAAGACTCCTTTCGCTAGACCTTCCAACTCAAAAGATCTAAAGATATTTCCTATATCGAAACCTCAGACGTGTGGTGGTACTAATGCCTCAGAGCACTCCTGCATGGGCCTAATTTCGACAACGCATTTTATGTGAACTCGCACTCTATATGTCATGTAATGCATATATGATTTAAATCACATAAATAATTTCTATAAATCTTGCACAAAACATTAAAACAACTCGTATGAAAATCAAAATTTCAAATCTTTATAACATTTTCAAAACCGTGGCTCGATTTTTATCAGGTTGCGGATTATGGGAAGCCTTGTGTGTTCACTATGTCTGTATCGGTGCTTTCGGGTCTCACAATATCATGCCCTTCTTCCTTTCTTCTTCTCGCATTGAACTCAGATCAGGGCTTCAGACACTAATCGAGCTACTAGCTCACTGGTAGCAGAGATGCTCCCCATCGACCTTTAAGCCTCTCGGGGTCCCGGGTTCGAGTCTCTACTTATACAAAGAAAAACGCCTAGGGAGGGCATGATATTCCCCGTGAGTGGGACCCACTCGAAGGGCACCCAATGAGCACGGCGCGACCCCAGTAATGGCCAATTAAGGCACCCTCTGTATCACGATGGGTGTGGACTTATATGTGTTGCTTTTGAGATTTCACGCCTCCATGCATCAGTGGAGTCATAGGACAGCCTCACTATCGGCGCTTCCTCAGAGCAACTCAGATCTGTGAACCACTGGAAGTATCTTCGTACCAACCGACAGAGCTCAGCTTGGTACTGTGATGCTTCCTATTGACTAAAGACCCTAGGTCCCGGGTCTCGACCTCCTGTGGGAGGAAGGAACTCCAAGTGGGGAATGGAGATATTCTATGAGTGAGCTTCTCCACCCGGTGGCACCCATGAGGTGGTCACGCGGCGGTGTGGGGTCTCACAATGCTACGCTTATGTCTCACGGTGTTTCAGTGGTTTCACTGATGCGGGAAACCAATTTTTCTGCACCATCGGGCCAGTGGTCTCATCACCACTGCTTGCTCAGATCAGGTTTAAGGTCCGGGAGCAATTTTCATTTCACCAACCTGAGCTACTAGCTCAGCAGGCAGAGATGCTCCCATCAGGACCTTGCCTCCCCGGTCCCGGGTTCGAGTCTCTACGAGGCGAAAGAAAATGCCTAGGAGGGCATGATATTCCCGTGAGTGGGACCCACCGAAGGGCACCCAAGAAATACGAAGGGTGGACCCCATAGTGGCCACTACAACCCCGTGGTCACGAAGGGTGTGGACCCCACATAAATAATATGCGGTTGTGTGTAAAAATCCTGTTAATAGGTGCTTCTGTGATGTATTAACACAGAAATGTGATGAATGGAAATTACATGTAGGAAATATAATTGTTCTAATTTATAAATATTGGGTATGTAGCATATTACAACATGAAATGTCATGATTGCATTTCATATGGTAATCTGGCCACATCGCGCCGAAGCCCGTGGTGAATGTGTAGTGAGCTCGGAAATTGAGACAACGTCCAAAATTGAGACTCACGAGTGCATAAAAATAATAATAATAAATTTTGTTTGTTTGGGTGAAGCAAGATGGGGAAGTGTTCATTGGACCAAAAGACATATACAAATTTATGACACTATTACCAAAGGACTATTATCTAATCCCCAGCAATAGTGCCATGAAACTTGTTGATTATATTTCCTTGCAAGTATACTGATATAAAATGGCTCCTCAAGAATGTATACATTTCTTTTTTACGGATCCATGATTCGCAAGTGCACAGTCGTAACAAGTAATAAAGTGGATTTTAGTCCAGATATCGATCCTACGTAGATCTCAAGAATTTTCTCAATCAACTACCCCGACCACTCAAGCCCCATACTATTCGACTATGATAGACAATTTGAATCACTTGAAAGCTCAAAATAATGATAACTAAAAGAATTCGAATTAATAATAAATGAATTGAATAACAAATAATAAAATAACAAATTTAGATTGAACAGTTATCTGCAAAGGGCATACCGAAAATAAAGCTATTGTGAAACATCAATTCCTTCCGATTGCACTGTAATTTTGCTTCATGAACCACAAGACAAAACTAGTCCATGGAGTATGAAAGTGCGTACCGATCTCTCCACACTCCACTGCTCATCATCTAACCTTAACCTGCTTTCTTTCAAGACGCGGGGTTTGATAACTACCTTAATCATGCCTTGCTCGTATTTTTTTTTTTCAATACTTCATACCCACAACCTAGGATCAGAACCCGAGCTCCTAAATTATAGTCGACGCATTTACACTATACTGGTTTCTCTTCCTCAAAATTAGAATAGCCTATTCTTCCTTAATTAGATCCTTGCTAACACCTGGATTGAATTCACCATTCGACCGAGGTGAACTTCTATGTGCATGTTTAAATTGATAAATCATTCAACTCATTCTCGTCTCCAAGTGAAAAGAGGATTTATCAATTTAATCACACAGAGCACATTAAATCACTAATAGCAGGTTCGCATACCGTCCACGAATTGCTCATCACTCTCAGGAATGCCTTCCCGTGTCACTCGTGAGGGCTCCTCGAAATCAGCTCGAGACAATCCGTTTATGGGTAGGCGACACTGATATTGGGATCAATTCCACAAAATAAACAAACCAGCAAGTAGATTTACAAACTGAAGTTCAGCATCGATGAATAAAATTCTGCAGGAAAGATAATTTATGACGATAGAGTCATTTCAATGGAAGCTGGGTTTCTAAACCATCGATTACACCACATTGGCTTACCGATCAAGAAACCATCGTAATTAGGAAAATTGGTAGTTCGAATCCAAATTTGTCTGAATTCAAACAACTAGATGTAATTAAGAAATATAAATCGCATTCGGCCTAAAACTTTAACAACTAACGCTCGTGATCCAAATTTAAACAAAAATGGATAACTAATCTAAAATAAAACAAAGAAAGAAAAGAAAATTAAAATACAGAGCCTTTCAAGAACGCATCTCTTCAAGTCGCCAGAGCGCGCTCCTTTAGTAGCAGCTTACATATTTATGTGGTTCCAAGTTGGGCCCTAATTTCGATGCACTCCTTTGACTTCGCTTAATCGCCCAGCCGTTGTCGCTGTCGCGGATACGTTCGCTGAGAACTCCATGTCGCGACACTTTGATCTTGTCGCGAATTCTTTTCTTTGAACCGATGTCGCGACAACCATCGACGCCGCGACCTTACCTCTCATTTGATGTCGCGATACCACGTTGTCAATGACTCTCGTCTTAGCTGATGTCGCGACTCTTTACGATGTCGCGACTCGCTCGCTCTTCGCTTGTCGCGATCGCTTAATGATGTCGCGAATTCGTCCTTGTAATCGATGTCACGACAACCGTGCGTTATCGCGACCTTCTTTTCTTATAAACCGCGGTCAGCGATACCTGAATGATGTCGACTTCTTCATATTGATGTCGCGACGCCTTGATCTCGTCGCGACCTTCTTTCTTCAGCTAGAATCGATGTCGCGACCATTTGAATGATGTCAATTCTTCTCTTTAGCCGATGATGTCGCAATTTTTAGTTTCCTTTGCGTTTCGATGTCGCTGACGCTCGATTCAAGAAGCCGATGTTTCGATCGCATCCGTATGTCGCGACATAAATGTTCACTAATTGTTTATCTTCGTCGCATCTTTGCGTCGCGACCTCATCAGCCCACTCAGACCGGCTTAATTTGCCGCTGACTTCCTCGAATGATGTCGACATCATGTCTTCTTCTTCATCAATTCCTCGGTCAAGCTGACTTTGAGTTTCTTTCACGCCCAGCCGCTTTGTCTTCAATTACACTTCATTTGCGATTGAGCTTTGTACAACCCATTATGGTCACCAGGTCACACAATCTCCTTAACTTTATAACCTCGCTCATACTCCTTCACTTTGCCATCAGCATCGCTTCACCACATTCGCCCTTTTAACGCACTTCTACTTTCTTTGAATTCCCTCGCGCACGCCAGCTTGCGAAGTATTCCATATTCTCGCACATAAATCACCCTTTTTAGAATAACAAAAATAAACTGAAAATGGACTGAAAATAGACGCACTTTTAAGCTCATCAGAAGATCCCCTCAGGTGAAAGACCAAAATTTTATTCGGTCGATGATATGTATCCAATGATAAAAGTTCGCAAAGTGTCTGAAGGCGCGCGGAAGCCTACAGAGACCCTAAAATCATGAACCCAAATAAACACAATGTGGATTTGATAAAATCATCAAACATCGGAGGGTTCTCCATCGGGGTTGAGTCATCAAGGAAACACCAATGATTGGTTTTAACACTTGGCATCTACATGTGAGTGGAGCCGACGAAAGTGCCCTCAAACACTCATAGTATACCCGCTCTTCTTAGGTTTTTACCAAGTATTTTTATGGTTAAATATGTATTTTTCCGCTTGTTATCCGAGTATGACCGGACCTGAATGCGTGCAAAATGATGTGAAAAGAGCACACTGCGGAAGCAAATTGAATAATGGAGAGCAATGGTGAAAGCGGTCGCCACGTCACGACGCTCCAACGCCGCGACATCTCCATCGCCGCGGACGCACAACGCCGCGACGCCGGGGTCAACAATACGTATCAACAATCGAAACGCCGCGACGCCTCAACGCCACAAGACGGATCTCGTGACTCATCATTTAAAGCACTAAGGGTTCGTAATTGGGGCACCCGAAGCGCACGTAAAGCGTACCTAATTCCGTAGTAGCTAGCTGACACGTAATTTCAAGAAGTGCCCGTGATTTGTATTGTTTCTCATTTTTGGATATTAAAATGATGTTTTTAAGATTAAACACTTTCATTCTCTCATTCAGTATGTTCTAGATCTATATCTAGGGTTGTGTTGAACCCTGTCATATGTTGATGGATTAAAGTTTAGTACTTTATATTATTCAGTTGTTTATCACTTGGTTTGCATCTGCTCTATATCTACGATTTCATTATATGGTAATGTCTGGCCAACATTGGCATAATCACACTGGAGATCCGAGATTCGAGAGATGAGGTTATTCAGGGATCTGGGTAGAGTAGCCTTCAGTTGATTCGGTAAATAGAGATATTCCGATCCTGAAGGTGGCATTTCTCCGGTTAGAACATTTAAGCATTTTAATGAAGTCATCGATGTAGATATACTCAACTCTATTCATGAGATAAAGTGATATACCTCGAGAGAGAGGATATCTCGTAGCAAGATCACCCCCGCCATCGACAATTTATAAATGTATTGAATAATAAATATCTTAAGAAATAACCATTGACGGACAGGGGAGACATAACCCCAGTCTCCAATACCACTAATTCATTAGAATCAATAGCTTAGCTTCTAAATTAACATACCTAATTCCTTCTTTAAAATAAGTTTATTCAGATATTATCTAAGAAGCAAAACCTTGTAGTCAACACACCTGTCCCTGTGGATCGATATAAGTAATCGTTGGTACACTTTATTACTGGGGCGACGTGGTACACTCGAGACACATAGGCGTACATTTTACACAATCACGCTGCACCGTCAAGTTTTTAAAGGCCACGGACAAAGCTTAGATTGATATGTAGAATAAAGCAATTGATAATACTCAAATTTTTTTTACTTTTGTTTATTTTTACAAGTGCTGGTAATTTGGTTTTGTTGGTTCGTGTGTTATTTCAGTGTAAGTTTCAGTGAGTACATGCGACGACGAGATCAGGTCAACCAACACCTGTTTGATCCTGAGCCAGAAAGAACTTTACACAGACTACGCCGAAAACAGAGAACTTAACAGATCAGAAATTTAGCAACCATGGGTGATAATGAAGAGCAGGATCTGAGCATTGAGCAAAACGAGCCCCAGAGAGGCCGGAATGGTAATCAAGGAAGGAATCAAGCACCCAGGCCGTTTATACAGCCAGATGATCCATACATGTTGTCGGGAAGAGCTCAGACTCCCGCCTACAAATGGTCGGCCGGGCCATCGACGACCACCCATCCAGCAAACAACTCGAATCGGGTCGTTAACGCATGATGCCGCAGACATATTGTTTCATGGACTACCCCATGAGAACCTAAATATGCATCCGACCAACTTCCTCAAGTCCGCTGATAATGACATACAACTGAGTTACCGAGGAGGCACTCAAAGCCGAGGCTTTTCCACTCTCACTAGGTGATCGAGCCAAGCATTGGCTAACAAGTCAGCCACCAGATTCCATTACCTCGTGGAATGACTTAGTGCAAAAATTCCTGACCAAGTTCTTCCCACCTTCGAAAATTACACAACTTGTGCAAGAGATCAATACTTTTGGGCAACTAGAGGGGAGAACCCCGTGCAGGCATGTGACGATTTACTAATTACTACGAAAAATGCCCACATCACGTGACAACTCGTAGATGGATGCAAGTCCATACTTTCTATAATGGTCGAGGAACGCTACTAGAACAGTTGATCGATGCCTCTACTGGAGTGAGCTAATGAAGAAAACCACGACCAAGCTTATGAGATCAAGATGCCGCGACTAACACAAACCAGCTGGGCCTAGAGGAGAAAACTATACCGGGGTTGAAAGCCATGGTTGGTACGTATTAATGAGGTTCTCAACAACTGTTAACCATGTTGCACTGTACCGACCAAGCGCTAAATGACAAAGAAGAATCGCGAACGCCATACGCATTCAACCTACGGGATTTATGAATTTTGTGAGGACAACACAATAGCACGAAATGTCGCCAGAAACCCTACGTGAGCGCTTCTCCAAGACGTGTCGAGGTTCAATCGTAATCAATCACAATAAAGAAGGGCAGATGGGGAAACAATTATCGAATCAAAGTCAAGGCCAAGTGGTGGCGAATAATCGTGACCTCGCATAATCGTAACAACTGGCGGGTATGGATGGAGGAATAATCAGAACAATACGCCATCGAACCGAACTAGTGAACCACCCTCTAAGAAAAAGGTGGATTTAGAACAAGCTCTTGCACAGATGTTAACCTCCCACTCTTCTTTCATGAATGAGACCAAAGCGAATATGCAACAAGAGTAACCTGGGCCATCAACTGAGAAGACAAATGAAATTTGAGGTACAAATGGGTCAAATGGCAAACTTATTAACTAAAGGCAGCTTCGTTCATTACTACAATTTAGAAGTAAACCCAAGAAGAGAGATGGGAATGAACATGTTAAAGCAAATTATGCCGAGAATGGGAAGGAATTGAAAACTACAATTACAACCCCAAATGAGAACGCTTAGAGGATCGAAGGTCATCCGTACCAAAACACGATGATGCAGATAAAGATCAACCTAACGATAAGAAGTCTGCAGACAACCCCATCAAGCAAAGGCCAACTCCACCAATTCCATATCCACATTTCTGAAGAAGCATAAGCCGATAGTCACTAAATTCATGGAAGTGTTTAAAATTTACACATCAATATCCCATTTGCATGCCCTGTGAGCAGAGATGCCCGCCTATGTGAAATTTATGAAAGATATACTGTCCCAAAAGAGAAGACTGCTGATTTTGAAATAGTTAACTTAACTGAGGAATGTAGCGTCATACTTTAAGAAGCCGCCATAAAGCTTAAAGACCTGTGCAGCTTCACTATTCCATGCACCATCGAAGTATTCGAGAGAGCTCTTCGTGATTCGGGGTGCCAAAGCGATTAATCTCATGCCCTTATCCATTTTAAACGCTTGGGGATTAGGTGAGGCACGCCTAACTACAAATTTCACTTCAGCCTTGCATGCATCATTGAAGCATCCGAGGGGGTAATCAAGATGCTCCTAAAAAGAAAGGTCGACAAATTTATCTTCCCACAGATTTCATCAGACAGATACGGAGGAAGATAAAGAAATTCCCATAATCTTGGGTAGACTGCTTGCAACCTACAGAGCAAATGATTGATGTTCGTAGAGGAGAACTAAAACCGAGTGCAGACACGGAAGTCAAGTTCAATGTGTTCGAAGCAGTGAGACATCCAGCAGAGAGTGATACTTGCTCAATGCGTAGATAAGAGAGGCTATATCTACCAAAGGTCTCATCGACCCTTCGAGGCTAGCTCTGGTGGAGGCTGATTTCGAACATGAGCAAAAGAGGCGTAGGAATATGTTAAATGGCCGATCTCTTTCGAACCTAATAGAGGAAATACTTGAATCTCAGGTGAAGGGCTAAAAAGCGCCATCAGGAACAACCACCCAAGATGGAACAAAACCCCTACCTAACCATTTGAAGTATGCATACCTCAGTAGCCCCACTTTTACTAAAGGATCATCCAAAGATCCCCCGACCGAGTTAGAGGAGGAGAAGTTATTTGAGGGATCCTAGAGACCATAAAAATGCTTCGGATGGTCTCTAGCCGATTTAAGGAATCTACTCTTCTATATGTGGATGCATCAGATTTACTAGAAGATGGACATAAACCTTCAGTGGAAGCGCAGAGGAGGTTAAATCCGACAATGAAGGAGGAACCGAAGAAGTTTAAAATGGCTAGACACCGGGTGATTTACCCCATTTTTGCATAAAGGCATGGGTAAGCCTGGGCCTTCAAGTGGTACCGAAGAAAGGAGGAACAAATAAATATAAGAACCGTAGAACAACATATTATCGCCTTCTCGAGAACAATACCGTGAGGATCGGCATTGATTACCGAATCGAACAAAGCCACCCGGAAGATCATTTCCTACGCCGCTTTCTAGATCGGGAGTTAGGATCGACAGTTTGGCCATGAATACTATCAGTTGATGGATACTCCCATTACAATCAAATTAGTTAGCTCCGAAGATCGTGAGAAGACGACATTCACTTGTCCTTTTGGTACATTCGCATTTCAAGTGATGCCCTTTTGACTCCGTGCAATGCACCGGCAATTTGTCAACTATGCATGATGGCCATAATTCTCCGATATGGCTTAAAGGACAATTGAGATCTTCATGGACGATTTCTCGCAATGGAAATTCATTTGACAACCTGTCGAAAACTCGAGAACTAAGATCGGGCAAGATAAGAGACCAACCTAGGTGAATTGAAGTTGCCTATGGTACAAGAGGGTCATTATCTCGACACTGATTTCAGCAAGAGGGATAGAGGTAGATAGGGCAAAGATTGAAGCAATTGAGAAGGCTCCACCCCCTCACTCCAGAAAAGGGATCTCAAGTTCTAGGCCACGTCGGATTCTACGCACTATTATCAAGGATTCGCTGCATTGCAAAACCGCTTGTCTAACTTATTAGTAATGTGGATCCCATTTGAGTTTGATTCACAATGTTTGCATGCTTTTTCAGTGTTAAAGGATAAGTTGATCTCAGCCTCATTGTCGTAGCCCGCATTGGTCCTTTCCCCATTCAATCCATGTGCGATGCGACTTTAAGTGACAAGGTCAAGCGTAAACGAGAAAATCTTTCAAGCACTTACTATGCAAGCAGACCAATGATGCTCAAATTGAATTATGCCACTACAGAGTACTGGCCATCATTCATTACAAATTCAGGCTATATTTGATCGCAACAAGGTCGTGGGTGCACACCGATCATTCCGCCATTAAGTACTTGATGGCCCAAGAAAGATCTGAAAACCACAGATTAATTCGGTGGGTTCTATTGCTGCAAGAATTCGACATAGAGATTAAAGACAAGAAAGGCATTGAAAACCTAGTGGCAGATCATCTTTCACGATTGGAAGGAGCTAGAGATGATGTTCCAGTGAATGATGAATTTCCATATTAAAAACTCTTAGCTATTGAGGACAAGAGGCTGTGGTTGTGATTATGTAGATGTTGGTGGCTAAAGTTATCCTCAGATTTAACTATCGTGAGAAAAGAGATTTACCGCTGCGAAACACTACTATTGGGAGGCCCATCCTTTACAAACATTAGCCCGACCGGGTGATAAGGAGATGTGTGCCCAGAAGACGAAATGCCTGATGTGCGAACCATTGTCGCTCTACCATGTGATGGACACTTTGGTGGCAGAAGACATTAGCAGTGCTACTTGATCGGGGTTTCTTGGCCTACCTTATTTAAAGATGCTCATCAATTCGTTTCCACTTGTGACAAATGTCCAGCAGTAGAACATCTCTAGAAAGGATGAGCCACCCATGCATCCCATTTTGGAAGTCGGTGTTTGATTTATGGGGGAATAGAATTTCGTAGGACCATTCCACATCGTGTTAACTTATACATCTTGTTGGCAGTAGACTATGTCTCAAAGTGGGTAGAAGCAATCCCTACACGCACCAACGATGCCAAGGTCGTGGCTCAGTTTCTGCGCAGCCACATATTCTCACGTTTTGGAACCCCTCGAGCATTGATCACAGATAATGGTACCCATTTCTGCAATAAGGTAATTGACAAGGTTTTGCAAAAGTATGGGGTACGTCATCGCACATCTCTTGCATACCACCCCGCAGTCAAGCGATAGCGGGGTATCAAATCGAAATCAAGTCCATTCTCGAGAAGAACGATGCAACTCCGGGAAGGATTGGTGCAAGATTGAAGATGCACTATGGGCGTACCGCACAGCATTCAAAACTCCTTTGGGTATGTCAGATTCGAGAATCGTTTATGGTAAGGCGTGTCATCTTCTAGTAGAATTGGAACACTCCCGAGCCTATTGGGCCCTTTCGACAGGTTAAACATGGATAGTACATTGGCGGCGACGTTGCTCGACTCAGTGTTTGGGCGAATTGAGCAGAAAGCATGAAAATGCCGCATTTATAAGGAAAAGACAAAAGCCTGGCACGATAAACACATTACCAGAAAAGAGTTCACGGCAGGACAACAAGTTCTTTTATTCAATTCACGCCTAAAGCTCTTTCCTGGGAAATTGAAGTCTAGATGGTCAGGGCCTTTCATAATAACAAAGGTCTTTTCACAGGGTGGGGCAGAAGTTACACATCCTGAGAAAGGCACATTCACAGTCACTACCCAACGATTGAAGCCGTATTATGGAGGCGAGTTTCTTGCAGACAAGCAAATCATTCAGTTGACGAGGTGTAGTAAGCGATCATATGAGTTCGGATCCCCGAACTTATTGAGATCGAGAAGTGCCGTCGGAGCTAGGCCTTAAACATAGCGCTTTTTTGGGAAGCTGACTCAAGTGTTTCTTAAACTTTTCCCTTTTCTGGGTGACATATTTTGATTTTATTGTTTATTTTCAGTTATATTGGTTTGAAAATTTTGTCCGTAAACGGTTGTTCTTCTTGGTTGTTTACTTTCAGGACTCGCGAACGCAGGTACTGGGGAGGATCCGTTGTGCAGAACATTACAAGTCCAGAGTGTCCCAATTACAAGAGGGGAGGATCTCATTAACCAGGGCTACTTAAAGTGAAATTTTTAGAAGCCTTCTCTGTAACGTCGCGACGTTGGGTCGCAACGTCGCGACGTTCCAACGTTGCGACGTTTCAACGTCGCGACGCCAATTTTATCCTTCACGGGCGATCGCGGCGTGGAGTTTTAACGTCGCGGCGTTGATTTTAAGTGTCTGTAGCGTCGCGGCGTGGTTTCAACGTCGCGACGTGGTATACTCTACGGAGCGTCGCGGCGTGAGGTAATCAGCGTCGCGGCGTGAATTTGGGAGACCCTCGCGTAGCGTCGGCGTTGCTCGGCTTGTCAGCGGCGTTGCCGGGCTCACGTGTACCCCCCTTTGGTCTGGGTCGATTGATTGGTGCCCAAAAATTATTATTTTGAACCCTATATTAGATGAGTTTTGGTGCTTTTGCTTGCGCTAATCATGTCATTATACCAATTGAAGTGTTTAAGTCTTCTTAGTTTCACTTATGCCGTTTAGAGGTAATTTTTTGGTTGTTTGCGAGGTTTTGCGTACTTTGGGAGTTCAATATCGAGATATAAGATGAATCATGAAGATTGAACCCATTCATCAGCCATCAAGCAAACCATAAATCAAAGAGAGAATGAAGGCAAAGTGAAGAAAAATCAATGCAGTAGAGGACAGGAGGCAATGCAGTGAAGATCAGCAATTCCAGGGAATTTCGCTAAGATTGCGAAAATTTCGCTGGGATTGCGAAAATTTCGCAACCTTAGCGAAAATTTCGCAATCTTAGCGAAATTGTAATTTTAAGCTAGACCAAAATTTTATCAAACATATTCCTATAGCGAGAATTTCACGTTTTAAGCTACTCACAAGAATTTCTCTAAAGTGCGAAATTTCGCTAGCTAAGCGAAGTGCAGTGCTTGAGAAATTTCTGTTTCGCTATCTCTTGGTGATTTCGCTAGCTAAGCGAATTTCGTACCTAAGCGAAATTTACTCATATAGCGAAATTCCTTTGCCTTGTCACACTTTGTAATTAATGCGAGCCGACTTCAATTTTGGTGTATTACTCCCTTGTCCCTAAATTTAGCCAAATTGTTAAGGCTTTATGAGTATTTTCATACATTGGGTGCTTTATATAAGCCACCTCATTTGTAACCCTAAGAAACAAATTGAGAAGCAATCTTTTGGCAAGTTTTATTTTATGTAAATATCTTTCGTAGCTTTAGTTAGGGTTTGGCTTTTCTCTCTTCTCTCTCCTCTTTCCCTTATTTTCTTAGGCGCAGGCTGCATAACGAGGATGGCCATTTCGAGATGCTTGGCTAAGCCTCTTTCTTTGAAGAGGAAGGAAGCTAGCTTGGTGGTGGGGCATATGCGCGGGTTGTCCTCTTGTATTAAAGCTACAGTCTTGTGTTTGTATTTTATCTTCTCAAAATAAGTTGAATAGCATTGAATGTTATTGATTTGGTAAATCACTACGGAATTATTTAGGATCTGAGTGCATACTTATTGCTAGATGCACTGTGGTTTTTTAGATGGTCTTTACGAGCCATTGAAATGATGTTTAATGTTAGGGTTTCAAACTGTAAAGGGGCAGTAGATGCATGTTATCTGTGTTAACTCAAATAGGAGTTGATTTTAGGGTGAGGTTTGCTAGTTAAACATAGATCCGGTTGTGGCTTGGACTATAGGTTTCTTGTCATAACACGAGGATAAAACCCAGGGACACTTGTTTGCCACAAGAAGTTACCAAGTTAGTGACCTAAATCTTGAAGTTAACTTTCACACTTCATTTGGTCTTTTACGATTAATCGGTTTTCAAACTCATCTGCTTGTTTTTGAAACAAAAATCCAAAGTCCCGAATAAAGCCTTACCTTCTTGCACTTATGCAAATCATTCCTAGGATGAAAACCCATCCAGTGTTCGACCTAAACCACTATCTTTGCGGTAGCTTGACTACGGCGGTAGGAGAGGCTCGGTATATAAATTTTGTTGATTATTTCGAGCTGCGTAGCGCAGATCAAATGGCGCCAGATTAGCGGGGATGGTGCCAAACTACGTTTGATAAGTTGAAGTGTACTTGTGATCAACATCACAAGTGAAGGTGACTGCCCAACCCTTTTTGAATCCCGGGTTCTTTGTAGCGCAAGTGTTCATCACTTTGCGTGCTTGCCTTTGTTTTTGTTTTTTACGGTCATTTTTATTTGCAGCTATGATAAACCTTTTACTTGAAGTTTGTTTGTGCTCTTTGTTGTCTCTACAATTTTGTAACAGGTGTTTATGCAACAGTGGGATAGAGACACATCAGGTAGACTACATAGAATCAGTACACAACTTGACCCAGTCAGTGAAGTCAGTGTACACACTGATACCATGGATCAGTACCCGAGCGGCCGAGTCGACAAGGTCCCCCGATGAATCCAGTTTATAGAACCGTGGGGACCACATCCACCCTCCTAGAGTTAGGTGCCCCTTCACGCATCCTTTCCTGGCGAAGATGTAGCGGGTGAGGCCTTGCCAGTACCCCTACTCCCATATCATGGTATGGAAAATGAAAATCCATACACTCATATTAGGGATTTTGAGGGGAAGTATGCACTACCTTTAAGGAAGGTATAGTTGGCATGGATTTGCTTAAGGTGAAAGCATTTCCCGCGACCCCAGGACAAGGCCAAGATTTGTGCTAAACTCACGGGGCCTAAATTCATTAGAAATTGGGGTGAGGCTGCGACGGGAATTCTGAAGAAGTTTTTAGGTGCTCATAAGACCCGATAATTTGAAAAGACAAATTTATGCAACCTGCGGCTCGGATGGTGAGAGGTTTCGGTGTTGGGGAGAGAGATTTATGGGACCATCGGTGCATGCCCACACCATGGGTTTGATACATGTGGATCTTCGGTAAACCATTTCTGTAATTGGTATGTCTCACGCCATGGCGACTTTTTGGAAACCATGTGTGGAGACTTTAGTAAGCATCTGACGACCCATATGGATTTTTAAATTATGTGGCTGAAACTTCTAAGGTTGGGATGAGCCAAGCCTAGGGAAATGGAAACAATGAGGCCTGGCCAACCACAGGGAGAGGATTTATACCTTGCGGAGGATATAGAAGTAAAAAACTAGGATTTCAACCTTAGCTAGGAAAGTGGAGGAGCTTGAAGGAAAAAGGCTCCATGAAGTGCATGCAGTGATTGAAAACACTGCACACACCAATCCTTGCACTAATTTTCAATCCCCTGTACATTCAGTAGAACAGTGTCCAATAGCCCCTTCAATGAAGATTTGATGTCGAATGTCTGAGCCTTTGTAGGACAATGCAAGCCCTGACAATCCCGATGCTCCATATGGTAATACCTACAATTCGATTGGAGGAATCACCACTAACACTCTGGGAAGCCCACTCCCCACAACATGTATGCCCCGGGTGCCAAACCACAGTTTGGTTCCCTCTCAACCACAACCGCCATCCTCATCTCTGTAGACAAGCCATATTGAATTTGAGTAAAGTGGTAGAGCAGCCTTTGTTGAAGGAAAAAAGGAATCAATGTCTGTCAGCGCGAAAAGTTGATCTTGTAGAAGTACATTGAGCAAGAGAATAGATGGGCTAGAGAACGCTTGAACCAGAGAAAATTGATAACCTCGGTATTCAATCACCAAGATCAATAAGTTCTTGGAGGTACAAGAAAGAGGAAGGTTCCCTTCCCAAACAGTGCCAAACCCAAAGGGAATCCATGAGGTAGGATCATCCAACAATTCAGGAATGGATGAGGTGAAGGCTATAATCACCCTGAGAAGTGGAAAAGAGGTTGATCAACCCATGCAAAGCACATTGAAAAATCGAGGCGGGGAGAAAGAATTACTGATCTAAGCATATTCTCTAAAAAGAGGATTCAATGAAATACCACATACCACCTCCATTTCCACAAGCACTTAGAGTAGAAGAAGACATCGAGGCGGTATCTTAGAAGTCTAAGGCAGGTGAAGAGTCGACATACCTCTTATTGGACATAATCAAACAAGTCTGCTTATGCAAAATTTTTTGAAAGATCTTTGCACAATTAAGAGGGATTAGGCATTGAGAAGAAGGCATTTCTCAGCGAACAAGTCGGTGCCATAATCAAAGCAAATGCCACATCCGTCTGAGGATCGGGATCCGATTTGGTCAATATTGAGGGCAGGAGTGTAGACAAATCATTGCTTGATTTGGGAGTAATGTGAGACTTCAATATTATATGTGGCCTAAGCCGGTTAGGTTTGGGTGAACTTAAACCAACTAACATCCCACACTTTTTCATTGGCCGTCGATCGGTAAAATCCACCCAAGGGATGGTTGAGGATGTTTTGGTGCAAATAGACAAATTCTACTACCCAGTAGATTTTGTGGTGCTTGACATACTTGAGCCAATTGCAAATAGACTTATTCATGCCCAATCAATCTTAGGAAGACCATTTACGGCCCACGACAAATGCAATCATAGAATGGGAATGAGTCATGCAGCTTACCTTTGGTAACATGACCTTGGAACAACATGCTTTCATTTGAACCTTATGACAAAAAGTTGCTAGAACATGAAAATCAAATAGCTGATGAAGTTGTTTCAAATGGTCGGTATGCGAGGAAGCACGGTGTCGGGGGTACAGGAGTAATCAGCCAAGGAGATGAAGAGATATTGGTCTTGCCCTTCAACCTGTAAGCCAATTGCTCGATTCAAAAGCCATCGATGGGAACCACTTCAACAGTGGACACACAACACCATGGAATCGACCAGTACCTTCTTAGAGAGTTGAGAGATTCATCATCATGACCACTCATAGGTAATTTTGGTATCTTGAACTGGTTTGGTGTTCTGAAATAAATTACAGTTCAACTGATTTTTGCTTTTTTATTTTAATTTAGTCAATTTCCATTTTTAGCTATTTTTAGTATGTTTCCTAATTTATGACTTTCATTTTAGCAAGTTGGTAATTATTTTATATTATCTTATATTAAATTATTAGATATATTCTATATCTAAATTTTAATTTTAATTTTACTTAATATATTGGTATATTTTAATCGAAAATTCGATTTGCAGTGTGGCCTTCGGAGTTTGGCCCAAATTATTATAATAGCGAATTTTGGTGAAGTGACCCTTCGGCTACCCTTTGAAGCTTATAAAAGGAGGGGAGGGTTGGCTTTAAATCATACATCTTCCTCCTCTCCCTTAGCATTCTAAGATCAGTGCGACCTTTGAGCCGCACGAGAAGCTGACCGACACCACTAGCCGGTGCCTGCACGACCCGAGGCCTCCACTACCACCTACTCGACCTTGCATCTGCGGCCCGAGCCACAGGTCACGTGGCCTCTTGTTGCTCAGGCTTTAGTTCACCACGACCATGGGGCGGGTTATTGCGCTCATGACTACCCGCATCGCCGCCACAGAATCTTGGCCCATGCTCGTGAGCTGCGCCGATTCAGGGACCCTCGTGCTCTTGGTTCCAGCTAGTTGTGCCACGTCGTGATTGGTCCTTTATCGGGCCTTATTTGGGTGTCCCCAGGCCGGTGTGGTAGCCAGCCAGTGAGCCACAGTTTCATACTGTTTGGAGTGACTCGGTCACCTCAGTGAGCCTCGGTTCAGTGTTTAGTGCTCAGTTGCATTTCGGTGAGTAGAGCCCTCTTGGGTATTATTCGGACCTCTGAATGCTGGTTCGTACTCGAGGTGGGTCCTTGACCTCGGGTCGGGTCGTGCGGCCGGGGCGACCCGGCTCAGGATCCCCGGCGTGCACGAGGCCTCGGGGGTTTATCGTTATCAGACACGGATAGGCCGGGCCGAATCACGCTCAGAGGAGAGTTAGGAGGGCGGCCCTCAATGAACCGCACATCGGGCCACGGCGAGTCATCTTCACTCTCTGCATGACCATCACCCGATCCACATCGGGCAACGGAGCGACCTCATCGCCTCAGTTGTCTTGACCTCCCGGGATCTCGGAGGCGGGTTGTTCGTGGGAACCCAGATTTACCAGGGAATGTGCGGCTCCACGCGGGACTTTCATCAGGAGTCGTACTATGATGTCCGAGCGCTGAGGGTGATCCGGGTTTAGGGATTCTGTGAGGTTGATCGGGATTATTACTCTGCCTTTCATAGCGGGCGACGTATTACCGCAGTGGTCTTTGCGGTTCTATCGCTCACATGACATCTCGAGACGGATGAATTAAGCGTGGTAGTTCTCTATTGATGATCGCGCGGGTACTCGGGCGGTCGATATTTCGGCGGCTTTGGGCTGCGACCGCCGGCCCGATACAAAGGAGTTATAGAGATTGGGCCCGCCCCGCCTCGTTTGAGAGATGGTTGAGAACGCGGCCGGAGACACTCTGGTTGGACCAGTATTTTATAGGAGGCAGCTCTCGCCTCAGATGCTACTGATCGACCATTTATTCCGGACGAGTCTGTTCCCGCTACAGCATTACGTGCAGCGGAGGGGAGCCATCTTGGAGGCTCTTTACCGGATCTCGGAGGGATATTGGTTGATCCTGCAGCGGTGATGGCCTCCTTGATACATTTTACGGGAGAAGGGTCATCGGAAGGATATAGTACTAGCGGAGAGCATTCCACTGCGATGCAGGGACTGCTGCGCCCGGGTTCCACTCGAGCATATGGGATTCGGAGGAGGCTGGGGATTGAGATGAGAGTTCGATGCTCTCTGGTTACATCGTGGACGGGTGATGACCATCCCAGAGTATCTTTCCATCTGACAGACGGGAGGGGAGGGAGATGCAGGTCAGGTGGCCGAGGACTTCCATAGAGGCGAGGTGCCCTTTTTGAGCCCGAGATAAAGGGTCAGGCTCCATGGATGTCACCTCCGTCTCCTCACTCCACACACCACGTCCGCGGTACGGTGATACCTGGTCCCGTCTGTTCGACTCACCCGTTCACTGAGTATGTTCACACCGGTTCTAGAAGTGCGGAGTGTGATAGATGCCACCATCTGCTCAGCGGCTACGAGGGCGACCCGGGATCGGAGGGCGGCCCGGTGTCACTCATGCTTGGTCATGGCGCACTTGGGCCTTCCCTCGTGTTCTGATCGAGAGAAGGCCAGCCACGGCCTATTTGGATGTTTTGGGTGCGGCGGCGGCGACTTGAGACCCACCGCACCACATCGGTGAGGTGGTTGGGTTCCTTTATGATTTTTGTATAGTTACTAGCTTTATCAGCGCCTACTAATTTTGGTCGATTCATGTATTAGCCATAGTGGCGGTGATATTTTTTTGTATGTTTAGCTTTGTATGCGTATGCTAGCCATTTTGGCTATATCAAAAGCTATTCAGTCTATATATATATACAGATTTTGCATACCATGTTTTGTGCCTTTACCATATGTAATCGTTTTTGTCTTCAATTGGACAATTGAATTGCTTCAATTGGACAATTGAATTGCCTTTTGTTGGAGAATAGAATCCCTGTTTGTCACCTTTATGTTCGAACAAATTCCATGCTTGATACAGTTTTTGGTCAGTTGAAGTTCCAGCATGCTCAACTTATTTCTCCCTTATGCTAATTCACACACCTTGCACTCCCGGATTGTTCCAATAAAATTTGTGGGTGTTTTCTTCCTTTAAACTTTTTGTAGCTAGGCCTTAGGCATGTTGTGACTAGGATGAGTTGTGTTACCCATACTTGAAGACCAATGTTGTCTTCAAGGAAAAGAAAAGAAAAAGCAAAAGAAAAGAAAAGAAAAAGAGAAAAAGAAAAATAAGTCGTGAAACCTTGCCTTGAAACTAGAGAGCACGGTCGTGGGGTGTATGGCCAGCCTTTGAGCTTAGATGCCACAAACCTTAATTGGTTGGGAGTCATCGGTTAGTGTTAGTTATGGGTGGATGGAGTAGAGTTTAACGATTTGTGGGTCTTGATTTCGAAGTCTTAGTCAGGTGAAGCACAGTAGAGTTTGTGGTCAAGAGTGATCCTTTTGGCTTGATACCTAAGCCTTAATGATGGTTGCAGAGTCATCGGTGGACCGTTACGGACTTTGGTGAAATCGGATTTTAAGCATTGCACCCTACATTGTAGTTGAATAAAGAGAAGAAGTAGCTAGCCCTATCTAGGTTGTTTCAACAACAAGGCCATAATGATCTTGGTTGGGGGAGGGGACAATTTTGCAATTTATTGGCTTAATCTGGTTATATAAAGAACCATTAGACTTAGGTGGAAATTCAAGTTGAGAATAATGGAACTAATGTTGACCTTAAAAAATTTGTTCTTGTATGGTTTTGGTTCTTTCATGTCGGTTTTCAAACTTGGTGTCCATTTTTTCGTGTAAAAAGACAAATGTTTATATGTACATAAACCCTTTGAATCATGAACTTTTTGAAAATCTTGCATACATATCATATAGTTTTGCATTCTTCAGGGACTAGCAGCGTTTCGGTTAAGGGGGTGTGATTAGTGCCCAAAAAGTGCTATTTTGAACCCTATATTAGATAGATTTTGAGTGTTTTTTGCGCACTAATCATGTCATTTATACCAATTGAAGTGTTTAAGTCTTCTTAGTTTCACTTATGCCGTTTAGAGGTTATTTTTTGTTGTTTTGCAGGTTTTTACGTACTTTGGGAGTTCAATATCGAGATATAAGATGAATCATAAAGATTGAACCCATTCATCAGCCATCAAGCAAACCAAAAATCAAAGAAAGAATGAAGGCAAATTGAAGAAAAATCCAATGCAGTAGAGGACGGGAAGCGTGCGGTGAATTAAGCGATTCGGGGGAATTTCGCTAAGATTGCGAAAATTTCTGCGGGATTCTGAAAAATTCATTGGGATTGCGAAAATTCGCAGCCTTGAAATTTCGCAATCTTAACGAAGCCCTTAATTCGCTAGACCCAAAATTTTAAGCTAAAAGCACTATTCCCTAACGAAATTTCACGTTTAGCTACTCACCAAATTTCGGCTAAGCTAGCGAAATTTCGCTAGGCTAGCAGTGCCGGGGGTCTAACGAGAATTTCTGTTTCAACTATCTCTTGAGTGATTTAGCTAGCGAAATTTGTTACCTAAGCGAAATTTGTATGCCATATGGAAATTCAGCGCCTTGTCACACTTTTGTAATTAATGCAAACCCGACTTGATTTTTGGTGTATTACTCCGCGTCTAAGTTGGCAAATTATTAAACTATGGTATTTCAGCACATTGGGTGGCCTATATAAGCCACCTCCCGTTCTATAAACCTAAGAAATAAATTGAAATAAATCTTTTGGCAAGTTTTTATTTTATGTAAATATCTTTCGTAGCTTTAGTTAGGGTTTGGCTTTTCTCTCTTCTCTCTCCTCTTTCCCTTATTTTCTTGGCTGCCAAACACCCCTCTTGAGGATGACAACTCAAGAGATGTGGCTAAACTCTTTCTTTGAAGAGGAAGGAAGCTAGCTTGGTGGTGGGGCATATGCAGGTTGTTCTCTTGTATTAAAGGCTACAGTCTTGTGTTTATGGCCTATCTTCTCAAAATGGGGTTGAATAGCATTGAATGTTGTGGTTGGCGATATACCATGCTTTAGGATACAGTGCATACATATTGCTAGATGCAGCGTGGTTTTTTAGATGGTCTTCTGAGCGAAATGATGTTTAATGTTAAGTTTCAAAGCATGGGGGCCGTAGATGCATGTTATGTGACTCAAATAGGAGTTGATTTTAGGGTGAGGTTTGCTAGTTAAACATAGATCCGGTTGTGGCTTGGACTATAGGTTTCTTGTCATAACGCGAGGATAAAACCCGAGGACACTTGTTTGCCCTAAGTTACCAAGTTAGTGACCTAAATCTTCAAAGTTAACTTTTTCACGCTTCATTTTGATGCTTTTTACAGTTAATCGATTTTCAAACTCATCACCTTTGTTTTTGAAGCAATCCAAAAGTCCAAATAGAAAGCCTTACCTTCTTGCACTTAGTAAATCATTCCTAGGATGAGAAACCCATCCCAGTGTTAGACCCTAGACCACTATCTTTGCGAGTAGCTTGACTACGGCGATGGGAGGAGGAACAGAGTATATAAATTTTGTTGATTGACTCGACCCTCTTTGTGGCACGAATCAGTCAGTGGGTGACTAACATTGGTCTAGGTCAGTGGGTGACTAACTTTGTACCCCCACCACGTGCTTTCTAGGTCATAATGTCACATTAAGCGTGACGCTGGCTGAGTCACGTCAGTGAGGACCCAGACCCCACTACGATGTCACGCGGTTCGTGAATGAGGGTGCCGTCGATCGGTTCGGCACCATCTGCAAGAACCGATCGTTCATCAAGGAGAATGGGTTTCACCACCCCAGATGACTTTTCCGCAAGACCATTGCGGCTGGGGATAAGCGAGCCTTGTGCGACCACCTGCGTCAGGTGAGTGTGGTGCGAAGAGTTCACGCCAACCTGCAAGCTTCCCACGTCGAAAAAGTCCGGGTGAGGCATTTTGGTGGAGCCGGTGCGGGTCGATCCAATAGTTATTCTGATCTAAGAGCATGTCCCTTCGGGGCCATTCGATCGGCTCCGCGAGCATCAGGCTACCCAGGGTTATGCGAGTGTGACCCGATGGCCGGAGGCGAGTGGAAGAGTCGATATCGCGGGCCGTCGCGGTCGCCCGAGGCGAGCATTGGCCTTCATACCTAGATTCGGCATCACTTCATCACGTCGCTTCTTGTCAGAGCGACGAGCGTGTGTGTGAAGTGGCGCAGCGTGCCTGCTCATTTATGCCATTATACAGGATATACCTTTTGATGTTGGGCAGGTTATAGAGAATGCCATCCTCCACTCACTTAGGGACGCAAAAGATGAATTTGGGGCACCCGCTGTATCTTTGGCTTGTGTGCAAGCAATGGGAGTGCCCCCTCGGCGACAATGAAGGCACAGCTCGAATCCCGTAATATATCTGTCAGCGGGACACGGGTGTCAGAGGCGACTGAGGAGTATATGATTAGGTCATGAGCCCTCGGATGAGGGGCCGAGGCTTCATGAGTATCGGGCTCGTTATAGCTTCACGGCGATCCACGAGAGACTTTGGCCGATCCTACGTCCGCCCCGCCTCCCATGCCGTCAGCTGACCTCGGAGCGGCTCATAAGTCCGCCCGATCCACGAGGACCGGTGCTCCCTGTGGCCCGGCGATGCCTTTGGGACGAGACCGGGAGCACGAGTCCTCGTCACCGCGGGATATGGAGGCCCTCAGGTGTTGATATGCGTCACTGTCTTTGGCTAACCCGGGCCACCATTCCGACGACGGTCCTTGCGAGGCCCCGAATCGCCGGCTCCGCCTTCCACCAGCCTCCCGCCACCACCACCGCGCGGTGATCACCGAAGTCCCTTCACCTCTACTTTTGTTTATTGCCAGTGGGGACACTGGGTATTTTGTTTGGGGGGGTGTGGATGATCACGATTCTGTTTAGTTATGTTTTGTTTTGAGTAATTGTGTAGTGTTTTTGTTTTGTTCAGCATATTAGTTGTGTTTTTATTTAGTCTAGTCTCTGTTTTTAGTATTTCTGTTTGTTTTGTTTCATTCTTATATGTGGTAGTTGTGTATGTGTGCCATGTTGAAAGTCGAGTATCACTTTTGGACTGAATTCACCATTGACATGGAAGGCGAGTTGCCTCCTGATGTTTGATACTCATTGGGTTGAATCTGAATGGGGGGGGTGGATGATCACGGTCTGTTTAGTTATGTTTTGTTTTGAGTAATTGTGTAGTGTTTTTTGTTTTGTTGACATATTAGTTTATGTTTTTATTTAGTCTAGTCTGGTTTTAGTATTTTTTGTTTGTTTTGTTTTTCATTCTTATGTGGTAGTTGTGTATGTGTGCATGTTGAAAGTGGTATCACTTTTGAATTTGAATTCACCGTTGACATGGAAGGCTTGGTGCATCTGATGTTTGATACTCGGTAATTACTGGGTTGAATAGGTGGGAGGCTTAGTGAACCAATTCTGGTATTCAAGAAACCATTTCTTAAGAACCTATCACACTCACACACTAATGACCTTCGGGGTATGCATAGGTGCGAGACAGGCTACTAAATTTCGATGAACCTTGGGAGACTGAACCATCCCAGAGTGATGGGACACCTAATCAAGAGGATTGCCATCGAGCCCCAACAGAAAAAAAAAAAAAAATGTCAAAAAATAGGTAGATGCATAAGAATAGCGGGATCATCGATCGGAATCCAGACACGATCTGAGGGGGCTTTTCAAAGCCTAATGCCACTGGCTGGGCGGTGAGTCATTGACTTCCTTGCCCTTTCATGGGACCCGAGAGAAGATGGATCATTCACGCGACCTAGGGCCTTTGAGTTTGGTTAGTGTTCGGGGTGAAGTTTGAAGGAATTAATGCACAGTGCCCTTAACCAAGCTGGTGAGTCACAGTGGATCCCATTCTGAGGAACACTCATCCCAAAACTTCTTGGAACTAGGTATTCTTCAATTTTTGTTTAGGTACTTAGGAAATTTTTAGGTATGTTAGTATGAATAAAAAGGGTGCGTTCTTGTCCTTTCTTCGTTAGCTTCTTCCAAATAGGTGAGTCGAGTTCAAGTTTGGGGGTGTCGAACTAGGTATACAGGGTCGTTCATTCGCGCACCTTAGGGTCCTTAGGAAAGGTTATTGAATACCACCATGGAATTTGGGCACTAGTCACTTCCACCTATTTCCATAGGAGTTTTCCAAAGTCAAACATCGGTAGCCATCTTGTGAACTTCGAGCAAACGACGGCGGTGTGAGTCGATCAGGCGATCCCGCATTTCTCGGCATGTGCGCGACCTTTGTCTTAGTGTTAGTTTTAGTATGTCGGTGTGTATCACGTGCAGAGTCCATTCTTGGCAGGAATGACAAGAAGTTAGGATTTGGGGGTGTGATGAGTGCACAGAGAGCACTCATAGTATACCCACGTCTTTCTTAGGTTTTAGCGTTATTTTTATGGTTAAATATGTATTTTTCCAGTTTGTTATCCCGAGTATGGCCCGGGTCGGTGAATGCGAGGTGCAAATGATGTGAAAGAGCACCTTTATTGAGCAAATTGGAGTAATGGAGGCAATGTAGGAAAGTGGGTACGCCCGCGTCGCGGCGTTCCAAGCGTCGTGACGTCTCCCGCGTCGTGGCGATGCCAGCGTCCGCGACGTTGGGCCAATATCTGAGGAAGTCGACAATCGAAGCGTCGCGCGGCATTTCAAGCGTCGCTGGCGTGACTAGGATCTGCACCTCATCGTTTAAGGCACTAAGGGTTGAGTGGGGGCTTGTCGGAAGCTTATACGACGAGCCACGGAGTGCCAGTGGCGTGACGAGACTTCGAAAAAGTGCGAAGTGATTTATCTTGTTCTCATTTTTGGATATTAGAATGATGTTTTTAAGATTAAACACTTTCATTTTCTCATTCAGTATGTTCTAGATCTATATCTAGGGTTGTGTTGAACCCTGTCATATGTTGATGGATTAAAGTTTAGTACTTTATATTATTAAGTTGTTTATCACTTGGTTTGCATCTGCTCTATATCTACGATTTCATTATATGGTAATGTCTGGCCAACATTGGCATAATCACACTGGAGATCTAAGATTCGAGAGATGAGGTTATTCAGGGATCTGGGTAGAGTAGCCTTCAGTTGATTCGGTAAATAGAGATATTACGATTCTGAAGGTGGCATTTGGGGTTAGAACATTTAAGCATTTCGGAATACTGAGTTGGGATAGAGATATACTCAACTTTATTCATGAGATAGGCGGATATACCTCGAGAGAGGATATCTCGTAAGTAAGATCACCCCGCCATCGACAATTTATAAATGTATTGAATAATATCTTTAGAAATAATCCATTAGCGTGACGGGGGAGACATAACCACAGTCTCGATACTGATAATTCATTAGAATCAATAGCTTAGTCGAAATTAACATACTCAATTCCTTCTTTAAAATAAGTTTATTCAGATATTATCTAAGAAGCAAAACCTTTGTAGTCAACACACCTGTCCCTGTGGATCGATATCAGTACCGTTGGTACACTTTATTACTTTGGGGCGACGCGTACACTTGCGCACATAGGCGTACATTTTACACACCGCGTTTTCGGCCTGTCAGGAGTCGATCAAGACTCGGGTTTATGGACATGAAGAGTCTCATCTCATGCATGACACGTAATATTCCGTATAGAATTGCATTATTTATATGGAACGTGATTGGACGTTTTCATGGTTGCCATTGCATGTGCATTTTAGGTGGGGAGTAGCCCTTGTACGAGAATTTTCTCTTGGGCATTGCTCGCCCCATCATAAGACCCCACTTTTCGGGTATAAGGGGTGTGGAGACGGCAGCCGGCGGAGGCCATGATTATGAAGGAGGCTGATGTGTGGCCTTCATATTTCCTTTGTAAAAAGTATTTTGTATAAAAGAATTGTAACTAAATTATTTTAGGACTATTGTATAAATAGTTGGGTATGTAATTATGGTAAGAGGGTCATGATCGGACTCTTACGGATTGTAATTAAGTGCTTTATTTTCATATTTTAAATTTAAATGTGAATGAATGGGTCCTAGTAAAGGGATGTATATTGGGGATATGGACAGATGGACCCTGCGTAGTCAATATTACTTCTATTGAGACCCTAGATGGGTTATGATTATATTGTTATATAGGTTGTATGTTAAGTAGAGCTCCTCGAACAAATGAGACTCTGCACGATTTTTTGTGAAAATATGGATCCCGATAAATGGGACACAACAATGTGGTATCGGGTCACCCGAAATCCACAGGATTTCAGCAGGTTGACTAGTTGTAAATGGGACCCCCGGAAATTAGGGCGTCACAGCTTGGTATCAGAGCCTAGGTAAACGATTCCCTATGGAGCTCGAATGTGGGTATCCTGATGCGGTCTGATACTAGCTTTCGTCTCATTCGGTATTAGAGTCTAGGTACACAGTACCGAGGGGGCATTACAGGCATGAGTCTAGATCATGCATTGTTATTGTGTTCGTGTTTTGTGCTTAACATCTTTGTGTGATTTGTGTGAATAATATACATGGCCGGTGTATATGGGCAGCTAGGGCTAGAAAACATAACCTTAGGGTTGGAGAAGCAAAATGAACATATGATAGTTCGGGAGCGGTTGTTTTAGTGGTTGGCATTATGCACCACTAAGGAAAGTGGATGAATGGTGTAGTTCATGATGTTAAAAGTCTATTAGTGCTACCACGTACACTCTGAACAAGGCGAGATAGAAATTTGAGAACTCTATTGCTATTTGACATGTGTAGATGGCTAGCAGAGGAAAATGACGTTGGGGCGGTGGGCGAAGTAATAACCCACGACCATCGACTTTCTAGACAACGAACCTTCGTAGAGGTTGTTATTCTTCACTTGAATGCTACCCTTATGCGGGCGGAGTGTTGTTGCTCTTGCCATTGCACCGGCGTGCGGTGGGAACGAGAATTCAGTAACCTCTAGAGGTTGGGCACGTGGATCATCGGTCCTCGGGAGGGGCCAGTGGTGGCGGGTCATTGTTTAAATTAGTCGGAAGGATACATGCCCTACGGTCGCCATCATTGCCTGAAACCCGACCGCGGTGGTACGCTACCATTGCAGTTTAGTGGAGCGGTAGGCGAGGGGAGGGACAAGTAACGTCTAGAGGTTTCAGGCACATCATCCTCCAACAAACATGGGAGGAGGGGACTCGATGGTCAGGACAGCCTTGGCCATTGGAAGAGGAGTAGATGACACCGCAGACATCCGAGATATGGTGCCCCAGGCTCTTAAGAGGAAGGAGAATCGATCTTCTTCTAATTTAGGAGAGACGGAAGACCCATTCCATGGGGATTTCGATGGGCGCGGCTATCGGGGCCGGGGCAGTCGGGCTTCTAGCCCCGGGGCAGGGCGAGATGACATGCTATCATTGCCATCGGCCCTAGGCACATAAGGCGAGATTATCCACGAGAAATTTAGGATCTTGGAATTATGGGACGGCGTAGTCAGGTCATCGATGGGATAGGCGCGGACATGGTGCTGTTCCTTCTCACCCCGAAAGGGCCAAAGGTTTAGTATTGGTCCCATGGTCTTTAAGCGCCTCCTTCTACGGATAAAAATTTGAGGCGGGGTATGGAGTCCCCCGAGGTCGAGGTCGGTCGAAACAAGCTAAATGGGCCGAGACTTTAAGGACCTAGGGGTGTGTTTACTCCATCACACCATAGACTGAGCCAGTTGATCAGTCTTTGATACAGGTTATGTGTATGTTATCTCGCCTATAGGCAAAGATATTGTTTGATTCGGATGCATCATATTCATATTTATTGTTACATCATGTGTGAAAGGTTTGGGCTTAGAGGTTGAAACCTTGGAAGAGCCGTTACATGTGAGTTCTCCCTTAGGGATTAGGGTGAGGATTGATCATATATGTAGGGATTGTGAGTTAGATATCTCAGGGATTCTGCTCACGGTGGACCTTCGAGTGATGGACATATCGAAGTTCAATGTCATTCTTGGCATGGATTGGTTGACGACATACCGAGTCCTCATTGATTGTGATAATAGGAGGATTACCGCCTACAAACAGGACGATATTGTCTTACGTTTCAGGGGGATAAGCATGATGCTTTACCCTAGACTGTGCACAACTCCAAGTGGAGTGGACTATTGATGGGTTGGCTAGCAAGCCTTACCTTAGAGGATGAGGGGAGACTGGATTTGAGTCTCCCTCGGGTGGTTTGTGAGAGTATGAGACGTTTTCCGGAAGAGCTCACGGGATTACCTTCATACGGGGATGGACTTTGTCATGGAGTTACACCTGATGCGTCGCCCCATATCTATGACTCACGATTAGTGCAAAAGTTCTATTTTGAGCTTTGTTTATGCACATATTTTGAGCACTTTTTGTGTACGCAATCAGGTGTAATTAACAGATTTGCACATTAAAGGTCCCAGGTTATTCTCTTGATCGCATTTTGTGGCTAATTTTGTAGTTTTGTAAGCTAATTATGCAAAATTGTTGAGTCGATCAAGCCGCGAAGAATTCGAATTGAACTCAGATGCCGGTCGAAACCGAGAAGAAAGAGAGCGAAACTAGAAGAAGAGAAGAAGCGAGAAGCGGGGTACGCGAGAATTTTTGCGACTTGCGAAATTTCGCGGAGGTTGCGAGTACCCTCTGCCCGCTGTTCCGCGTTTCAGCGCATTGTTCACTTTGATGCGCCTTTTTACCTTTTGACTCTTTTGTCCTTTTTGTTTGCTTAGCATTTTACCTCTATGTAATAGTAGGTTCACGTAATTTTGGTAATTTTAGCATCTTTGGTAGCTATATAAGCCATTTGTACACCTTGTAAATGGAGACTTTTGTGGAGAATAAATTTTTAGGCGAACAACCGGTTTTGCCGCTGCTTTTATTTTCCCCAGCACTGCTTTCATTTTCTCGTATAAATACCCTTAGGGATGATGAATCGAGGGATGGTTGGCTAAAACCTTCATCCTTGAAGAGGAGGACTCTTAGGCTTTGGAATTAAGGTAAAATTTTGGTTCTCTGTTTTTGCTTGTAGAAGTTATTAGCATTTATGTTTACGTCTTTCAATCTAGGTTTAAATATTCTTGAGATGCCTTGATTATTGATTATTTAATAATCTTTTGAGTTCAGTGGATGCTTATTGCTAGATTCACTGAGATTCGGTTAGTTGTCTTCTATGAGTCACTGTAGGGTAGATCAGGGGACATGTTTTCACTGTCCGGGAGCATTTATGCTCAATAAATGCTTTGTTTCAAAAGGAAAATTGTTAGGGTTCAGATTTTAAAAGCGATGAAGATGAAGCGGAAATGACTATAGGTCGTCCTCGACTTCCGAGGAAAAGGGCCCAGAGAACCTCTTATTTACCTTAGGACCTTAACCCAGTGGCAGATGCTTCAAGAGGTTATTTTCTTATTTTCTTAATTTTATTTTGCTTGCAAACCGTACACTCTTTGTTTTTATAACACCCGAATCGAGCTTAATTCACCTTTTTCGAGCTCGTTGGCAGTGTCATTTATGAGAAAACCCATCCACGAGTTCGACCCTAGAGAGCCATTATATTCTTGTTGGCTAGGCTACAACGTGGAAGCGGTTTAGGTTTATAAATTTTATTGGTTCAAAGCACACTTCACCGTTGTCACGAATCAAATGGTGTTGTTGCCGGGGATGGTGCCTAAGTGCAAATGACGACCTGATGAACACTTGTGATCCTCATCACAAGTTCTAGTGAATTTCTTTTATCATTTTTTTCTTGTATATATTTTATTGTTAGTCTTCTTAGTTTCGTTTCACAGTTTATTTTTTTTTAGGTAACCCTAACCTTTTAGGTAGGATTGTTTCTTGGTCGTTGGGTGTTTGCCCTGTTTTTGCTATAGAAATCCATGTTCCAGTGGATTAGAAATCCGGAAGGCAGGTTGATCAAAGTCAGTGTTCTACAAGAGTTCAATTTTGAATTGAATATTAGTTTTAACCAAATGGAACACCTAGAGGAGAGCAACTTACTTGTCGGTACCCAATGGAGAAAACTGTGCATATAGGTCAGCGAGGGACTATAGAAACTCTCCATGGGTGAGTGCACCCTCCTACATGGTTCCTCCAGCTACTACACCACATGGTAGTACTTACAACCCTAGTTGTGGGAACCACCCAAATTCCTCATCTGAATCAAGACCTCCACAGTATACACCTCCTACTCCACCCATATTATGCGCTGACTCCTTAGCCACCTGGCCGCCTTAGTTATCCTCCTTGGTTAGGCAAGCAATGCGGGAACTTCAACAAATTGGTGGATACTTTTATAGAGGAGCAGAAAGCAGTGAATGTTCAGGACAATAAAAAAATTGACACAATGGAGAGCAAAATTGACACAGTGGAGAGCTCTCTAGACAAGAGAATTGATGGACTTCAAAGCGAGAAATTGATCATAAATTTGACAACCTGCAGAAATCAATTTCAAGGCTCACGAACCAGCATGATCATCAATTTCTTGGTACCGTTGGAAAGCTTAAAGAGTGTAGAATATAAATATAACTATTTAAGAACACTTTTGAGTTTTGATAAAGACTTAATTTTCAAAAGCTCCAACATCATTTTTTCCTCTTGCTTTCTTCTCTAACTTTGTTCCTTTGGAAGCCCAAATGGAGTGAATAAGGTCTGATGGAAATCTTAAGAAGTCTCTATCCAAAAGCGATTTTTATCTCATCAAGGGAGGCGCACTTCTTCCCTAAATTTCCAATCCAAGCCCCATTGCGGACAATGGGACATTTGGTTTAGGGGAGAGTTAGCGAAGGAAGTGGCATTTATTTTGTGTTTGTTTTCATTTTGAGCAAGCCTATTTTGTTAAGTTTAATGACTTGCTAATTAGTTTCCTTTTGTATAGTTGTTTGTTTTGTTTGTGAAGCTGTTAGTTTGTTTTTGTAAAGCTGAAAATATAGTCATTTTTTTATATAATACGAACTTTGTAGCTTGCACTTGCAGTTTTCAAAAATTACACCCTTTTTTCCCTAACTTAGGTTTGAAAAATTGAAACTTTGTCAAATTCTATTGATGTTAGATTGATTTCATGCTTAATTAAGCGGATGATCAGTTGAATTCTTGTTGCTTTCAACATTTTCTTCCACCTTTAGCTAACCATACACTGTGCACATCAAGTTTCCTCAAAAAGCTGAAAAACTGCCTAACCTCCTAAACTTTGCAAAAGCTACCTAGTTTCGTTGACTACCTTTAATAGGTTAGGACCCCCATGAAAAGAAGGCCAATGTGTCTTCAAAATAAAAAAGAAAGAAAAACAAACAAAAGAAAAAGAAGAAATTGAAAGCAGCTTTGCCTTGAGCAGAGCACGGTCAGAGGTATATGGCGAAAGTCTTTAAGCCGGTGCCTATTAGCCACAGTTAGGAGTCACCGACTTTGTTCTGTATGGGTGGATGGGTGAGGTTTAGCAAATTGTAGGTGCTAGAGTCTCGAAATCATTGAAGTCGGGTGAAACTGAGAGGTTAGTGGTTGAAAGATCCTTTTGACATGGTGCCCTATGCCTTAGTGGTTAAGTCATCAGGTGATCAAGATTACATGGACTTTAGTAGGTCGATTCCTCGACATTGCACCTCTACAACACAAAGAGTTATTGGAATAAGTGAGTCTTTGATCTATTTAGGTTGGTTAGTGTCCTAGGTGGAGGCAATAACTTGGTTGGGGGAGAGTGCAGTTTAGCAGTTTATTGTTGAGAACTGATCAAACAAACACTTAGGTTTTGGTGGAAGTCTCTGGTTGATTCACCAAGAGAGAGGCTCTTTTGATACTCAATTCTATATGGAATTCATTCTCTCGAGATAGTTATTGGGCAAGGGTTTCAGTGATTCTCATTGAGGGTTAGGCATTACTCATTCACGACCTTTTTGAAATATCATTTTTGTGAACATAATTTTTTTCTGTGCTGTGCTCTCTATTTCTTTCATTGCTAAGGACAAAAGTAAATGTAAGGTTAGGGGGTGTGATTGAGTGCTTTCAGTATTATTTTGAGCCTTGTTTGTACGGGTTTTGACACTTTTGTGTACTTCAATCCAGCGTAATTAGCAATTTGCATTAAGGTCCTTCTTCTCTGATCTCATTTTGGCTAATTTTTAGTTTTTACCTGAAGTAATTATTGCCCCAAAATTGTTGAGTCAGTCCAAGCACGAAATTGAGTCGAACTCGAGTGCGGGTTAGAACCTAGAAGAAAAGAGAAGCATAAACTAGAAGAAGAGAAGAAGCATAAAGCAGGGCTGCGAATTTTCGCAACCTGCAAAATTTCACAGGTTGCGAATTTTCGTAGGTTACGAAATTGCCTCCTACGCCAGTATTCACCTTTCACTGCACTATTCACTTTCCTTCGCTTTTTTACCTTTTTGACTCTTTTGTCACTTTTTGGTTTGCTTCCCATTTTACTCTCTATGTAATAGTGACAGTTCATGTAATTTGGTAATTTTCTTGTCTTGGTGGCTATATAAGCCATTTGTACCCTGCTGTAAATGGAGCTTTTTGTCGATGAATAAATTTTTAGGCGCGCCTGACCATTTTCATTGCTTTTATTTTCTCCCATTTTCTTTCATTTTCTCATTGTCAAACACCTCTTAGGATGTGCTCAAAAAGTGGTCGGCTAAAACCCCTTCATCCTTAAAGAGGAGGGCTACTGGGCTTTGGAATTTAGGTAAAATTTTGGTTCTCCTGTTTTTAACGTAAGGAGTTTTTAGCATTTATGTTTCTATCTTTCAATCTAAGTTTAAATCTTCTTGAGATGCCTTGATTGACCAGTATTTTGCAATCTTTTTGGGTTCAGTGGATGCTTATTGCTAGATTCACTGAGATTCGGTTAGTTGTCTTCTATGAGTCACTGTAGGGTAGATCAGGGGACATGTTTTCTGACTGTCAGGGACATTTATGCTTTCGATAAATGCTTTGTTTCAAAGGAAAATTGTTAGGGTTCAGTTTTAAAAACCAAATGAAGATCCAGGATCGAAATGACTATAGGTCATCCTCCCCAGCCCGCGAGGAAAAGGACCAGGAACCTCCCGGTTACCTTAGGACCTCAACCTTGATGGCTTTGATGCTTGAGGTTCTTTTTTCTTATTTTTTCTTCATTTTATTTTCAGCACGCAAACCACCATACTCTCTTGTTTTTTATCAAACCCAAAAATCAAACTTAAATTCACCTTTTGAGCTCACTTTGTAAATCATTTTTTATGCGAAAACCCATCCTGAGTTGACCCTAGAGCCACTATGCAATAGCTAGGCTACAACAATTAGAAAGGTTTAGGTTTATAAATTTTGTTGGTTGGTACGCCTAGCTACACGTTTACGATCACGAATCGAGACTCCTCATGGGATGGCGGTTGAGTTGCGGGAACTCAAATCAACTACAAGAATTCTTGGACAAGGATTTATTAGACCCGAGCATACGTGGGGGCACTTAGGTTTGTTTGCTAAGAAGAAGGATAAGACTCCATTGCATTGTTATCGATAGTTGAGCAGTGCGATTAAGAATCAATATCCATTACCGAGGATTGATGATTTCTTTGATCAACTGAAAGGGGCGCGAGTCTACTCTAAGATAGACCTTTACACCGGTTATCATCAGTTGAGAGTTAGAGAGACTGATATCCCTTAGACAGCGTTTAGGATGCGGTATGGGCATTTCGAGTTCATAGTGATGTCTTTCGGGTTGACGAATGCTCCAGTGGCATTCATGGATCTCATGCATAGGGTATTCCAACCCTGCTTAGATCAGTTTGTTGTGGTATTTGTTGACAAAATTTTGATCTACTCCCAGTCTGAGGACGAGCATGAGGATGATTTGCGGATTGTTCTCCAGGTACTCAGGGACCATCAGTTGTATGACAAGTTCAACAAATGTGAATTTTGGCTTATTGAGGTGAAATTCTTGGGACACATTTAATAAACTTCGGGTGTGTCGATAGACCTAAGAAAGTTTAGGCACATGGGTTAGGAAAGAGTAGGAAATTCGGTCTTGAATACGGTTTCTTGGGATTTGGCGGGAGTGGCCTCTGAGGAGGTTTATTAAGGATTTGCTCGGCTAGGCACCTATGACTAGATTGACCCGAGGAAGGGGGGGTCAAGTTTGAGTGGGATGACGCGTGTGATGGGCATTCCGGGGGAATTGAGAAAAGGGCGTACTACGACTCTTGTTCTAATAGTCTGGAGCAGGAATGAGTCTGAGTGTGCTGTGATGCCTACAAGGGACAGATTTGGGATGTGTCTTGATGTAGTTCGGGAGGGTTGTAGCTTATAGTTCCAGAAAGCTAAAGAAGCATGGGCAGAATTACCCTACACATGATTTGAAGCTGGCGACCATTGTCTTTGCCTTAAAGATTTGGCACCACTATTTGTATGGTGAGCAATTCGAAGTGTTTTTCAGACCACAAAAGTCTAAAGTATATTTTCACACAGTGGGACTCAACATGAGGCAACGCAGATGGATGGAGTATCTAGAGGATTATGACTTCACTTTGCATTACCATCCTAGTAAGGCAAAGGATGGTAATGCAAATGTAGTGGTCGATGCACTCAGTCAGAAGTCACGGGGAGTAATTATGACCTCACTTTGCATTACCATCCTAGTAAGGCAAAGGATGGTAATGCAAATGTAGTGGTCGATGCACTTTCGGTCGAAGTCCGCGAGTGCGGCTAGTGTAGTTTCCGAAAGTGGCGGATGCTTGAGGCCCGTAGGACGGAGTTTAGGCGCATTACGTGTCGGGCTCAAGGAGCGTTAGGGAGTTTGGTGACTACGCCATCCTGTGAAGCGAGTGATTGAGTCTTAAGGGCAGGACGTAGAGATAGTGTCCCGTCGGGGCCAGGATGCAGTGGAGTACGGGTGTGAGGCTAGGTCATCGCCTGGATGGTAGTCTTCGGTATACGGGACGGGTTGTGATCCCCCAATTGACTGTTTTGCAAGAGGAGATTCTCAGGGAGTTCTACTGCTCCCGATTTACTGTGCATCCAGGTGGCACGAAGATGTACCATGACCTTCGTTGCCAGTATTATTAGAGCGGGATGAAGTGAGACATTGGAGATTTTTTTCGACGATGTCTCACGTGTCAATAGTTCAAGGCTGAGCATCAAAAGCCAATAGGGCTACTTCAGCCATTAGAGGTAGCAGAGTGGAAGTAGGAGCATGTCACGATGGACTTTGTGACCCACTTGCCACGGACACCGTAGAGATAGGATGTGGTGTGGGTGATTGTGGACCGGCTCACTAAGTCGGCACATTTCTAGCGGTCGCCGGAGATGATTTTGACACTAAGGGAATTCTGCCGGTTGTATATTCAAGAAATTGTCCGACTACATGGAGTGTCAGTCCCTATCGTATCGGACAGGGACCCCAGAATTACGACACACTTTTGGAAGAGTTTCCAAAAGGCCATGGGGACTACAGGTTCGAGTGATGAGTGCGTTTCATCTACAAGACATATGGTCGATCAGAGAAGACCATCTGATTTTTAGAAGGACATAATGCGAGCATCGTCACGGATCTTAAGGGTAGTTGGGAGAAGCCTTGTAGTGGAATTTGCACACAACAAACGATTATCGGGTGACTATACGGATGCTTTTAATGAGGCTTTATATAGGAGGCCATGTGATCCCGATTTTTGGACAAAGGTGGGAGAGAGTTCCATCACTGATCCGAATCTGATTAGAGACACCTCGGAGAAGGTGGGTTTGATACAAAAGCGTCTTCTTAAGGATCAAAGCTAGCAGAAGAGCTATGCTGAAAGAAGGCGTCGACCTCTAGAGTTTGAGGTGGGTGATCACGTCTTCTTGAAGGTGATGCCTAAGAGAAGAGTAGTCAGGTTTTGAAAGCAGGGGAAGCTAGCGTCGAGGTATATCGGGCCCTTCGAGATATTCGAGAGGGTGGGCACATTTTCTTATCGATTAGCGCTACCGCCTAGTTTATCAGGTGTTCATGAGGTGTTCCACATCTCCATGCTCCGGAAGTATACTCAAAATCCAACTCATATAGTGGATTGGAGAGGAATTGTTGTTGATACAGATGGGACCTTCGAGGAGGGACCGGTGTGTATCATGGATAGCCGGGATCAGGTTTTGCGATGCAAAACCGTGCAACTAGTTAAGGTGTTGTGGCAACACCGAGGAGTGGAGGAGGCAACTTAGGAACGAGAGGAAACGATACGGGCCACCTATTCTTTCCTATTTGAGGATGAAGGTGCATTTGTCTAATATTGGAATTAGAATAACTATTGCATATGCATGTATTTATGTGTGCTAGTGTGGTAGTAGTATTGGCGTTGAGTGTCTAAAACGCTCATGTAATATCCGCATCCTTAGTACATTTTAGTTATATTTTATATATTAATAAGTGCGTTATTGCCCAATATTTGATTTTTTAGATCTTGTGTGCATTGCAAGTGAATATGGTGGTTTTCAAAGCTTTATGGACATATGAAGAAGAAGTGGAAACCTAGCAGCAACATCGCGACATGCCAACGTCGCAACGTTCCAACATTCGTGACGTCTGACATCGCGGCGTTTGGTCAGCGAGAAAATTTCAAGAAGCGACTAACTTCACGGCGTTGGGATGTCGCGATGTCACGACGTTCCCGCGATTCCTGCTTCAGAATTATAAAAAGCACGGGAGACCTAATTTTTAGGGATTATCGAAGGTCGTACGGAAGAGGAGAGCGGAGAAACGACGGCGAAGCGGCAGAAATCAAAGGACTCTGTTTTCTTCACCTCTTCTCAAAACTATTAATGGTTTATAGAACTGTGTACGTATTAAATTTGATATGTTCTAGAATTATTTTGAGGTTTTTAACCATGGGTTAATAATAGTTAAGGTTTAAATTTAATATTATTCGAGTTTATTTATGATTTATGTCGATTTGCTTTCCATATTTGTGGTTTATTTTCATGGTGATGTCGCTTGACATTGACATGATCTTGCTTGATATTCGAGATTGAGACATAAGGACTCCCAGGGATATGAGTAGAGCGACCCTTGGTTAAATCGACGAATAGAGATATCCCGATTCCAAGTGTGGCGATAAGGGTTTGAGCATTTAAGCATTTCCGAGTATAGGATCAGGAGTGGGATGCACTTTGACCCTCTTGGCTGAGATAGTGGATGCCTCGAGAGGGTATCTTATAGGCACGATCACCAGATCATCGAAGATTCTAATTAATAGACTAAATAGTAATTCCTCTAGGTAAAACAATCCATCCAAGTAGCTGGCAAGGGGAGGCAAAACCTAGTTTTCACAAAAGTGATCATACAAGAAGTTAATTATATTTAGTTTTTAATTTGATACATTAGTTAGACATTCCATTAAAGGTTTAGTCAGATAATATCATAGGGCGATTTCGGTAGTTAACGCACTTCTCCCTATGGATGTCAGGTACTTAGGTACTATACTACTTGATAAACGTATTCTGTGCACATAGACGCTTTACCTAGTATATACAAATGACAAATCACGCTTTCGGCCTATCAAGTTTTTGGCGTTCTTTGAGGGAAGTTTTCGTGTTGATATTGA